>PVJS01033668.1:0-22030 GCA_004027185.1 Glis glis
GGGATTGAACCCAGGGGCGTTCTACCTCCGCGCTACACCCCCAGCCCTATTTTTTTATGCTTTATTTTGAAACCGGGTCTCACAAAGTTGCGGAGGGCCTCACTAGATAGAGAGAGACGGAGAGAGAGAGAGAGAGAGAGAGAGCGCTGAGGCTGGCCGCGAACCCAGATCCTCCGGTCTCCGCCTCCCAAAGTACTGGGATTACAAGTGTGCGCCACCACGCCCGGCCGTGAAGTCTGATTTCTATTATGTAACTATCCATTTTTCAGACGAGGAGATGGAAGCTCAGAAAGGCTGAGGTGTTTATCCCAATCTAGAGGAAATCCCGGGGGCTTCGAGCCCACGCCTCTGTGACTCCGGAATTCCCCACCCACCATGCTGTCCCCTGAGGTACCCAGTGACAATTTTAGCAGGGGGCGGCCAGGGGGCCTGGCAGCCGACTGGACATCCAGTGGCAACCTTTGAATTTCGTGCTTTCAGGGAACAATACCCCAAAGAGGAGGCTGCTGTGAGAACAGTTGGTGCGGGCCCCGAGCTTCCCGTCCCAAGCAGACAGGCTCCACCAGGTCACCCCGGGCTCTGCCAAAGACGGCAAAATGGTTTCTCTGAAGTCATGCGGGGAATAAATGTCATTTCAAGGGCTAGAAGGCAGCGCAATCCCATGCCATAAATTATCATCATTTAAAGTCGAGGCTCTGAAAACCACAGCCAGAGAGGACCTCTGTTCCCCAGAATGGCTAACCAGGATCACTCATCGGTACCGTACCGCCTTTGCTGGGCTTCACCTCGAGGACCTGGGATGGAAAGGGCCCAAGGTTTGGGGTTCACAGCCACGAATACCTGTCCACTCGGGACTTGACCTCAAGGAGTTGGGCTAAAATCCAGTGGTCTGTATCCAAATGACTGGGCTTGTCCTCTGACTTAGCTGCTTGATCCTGTGCAACCTTGGGCAAGTCAACTCACCTTTCTGGTCCTCGGTTTATTCCTAACATAATAGGAACCATTGCTCTACTGACCTCGTGGAATTTTCCAGAGGATAGTACTGATGGCTCACAGTTATTGCACACTATCTACTGGCCAGCACCTGGTGTACAAGATCTCCCTCAGTACCCCCGGCAATCTCTGTGGGCGTGTGCTCATGTCTCCCCCCTCGGTGGGTGGAGAAACAGGTCCAGAGAGATGATGCTGCTGGTCTGAGGTCACCCAGCTTGCAAAGTTTGAGTCTTCATTTAGAGCCCATCCCGTTCACCCGAGAGTTCTATTGCTCACCGCATTCCAGCGTTATGCAAGATGGAAGGAATGCGGTGAGGAGCTGCAGACTGGGGGGAAGAGACCAGGGGCAGGCTGAGGAAGCTGGGCTTGGGGCGGCATGGCCGGCGTCTGGGCTCGGTGTCGACTGCAGGCAAGGAGTGCGTGCAAAGGGGGTTTGGAGAGTCACAGTGGGTGACGGGTGGAGAGAATAAAAACTGGAGAAGCCTGGCAGAAAGGGAGCAGGAGAGGAGAGGCAGCTGCCGAAGAAACAGGAATCTGGGGAAGACATAGACACCTGGAGGGGTCTTGAAGCTCTCAGCCAGGTGCAGTGGGGCACACCTGTAATCCCAGGACTTGGGAGGCGGAGACAGGAGGAAGGCGGGCTCAAAGCCAGCATGTAGTGATTTAGTGACACCTTCTTTCAAAACATAAGAAATAAAAAGGGCTGGAGGTGTAGCTGTAAGGTAGAACACCTCCTCCCTGGTACCATGAGGAGGAGGAAGAGGAAGAGAAGGAGGAGGAGAATTGCTCTCAAATATACTTTGCAATCTCCACCCTCTGTCCCATTAAACCTTTATTAAAATCCACTGCCGTTTCTTTGTGGTAAGAACATTAAAAGCCCCTCTTTTAGCCATTCTGAAGTATATAATACATTATTATAAACTGCAAGCCCGTGGCTGTGCAGCTGATGGGTATACTCATTACTCTGAGCCTGTCACCGTATACATTTATGGAAATATCACTTTGTACCCTACAGATATATGCAGTTATTATTTGTCAATTAAAACATAAAGCTAAAAAAAATCCATGATTTTGGGGTTTTTTCATCAAAGCCTTCAGAAGTGGATCCGGGCTTGATTTGGGATTCAGCAGCCTGAGGGACAGGCCACCAGATCATCAGGACGCAGGGGCGGCTCCAGTCCTCTCCCCTGGCTCCTGGCCTGAGGTGGTCCCAGAGAACCAGAGGCTGCAGCTTCCAGGGCTCTGACACTGGGGCCACCCAGGAAAACAATTTTTACAGGAGTTAAATGTGTAAAGTCGAGGATTCTAGTATGGTCCCAACAGACAGACATTCTTTTTTTTTTTTTCAGTACTGGGGGTTGAACCCAGGGGCATTCTACCTCTGAGCCACACCCCCAGCCCTATTTTTTATTCTTTATTTTGAAACAGGGTCTCACTAAGTTGTGGAGGGCCTCACTAAGTAGCTGAGTCTGGCTGCGAACCCGGATCCTCCAGTTTCAGCATCCCAAGTACTGGGATTACAAGTGTGTGCCCCCACGCCCGGCAGAGAGACATTCTTGGACAGATGCTAGTTATTTAAATGGAAGCAGGACATAGTGGCTCACGCTTGTGATCCCAGTACTTGGGAGGCTGAGACAGGAGGATCGCAGGTTCGTGGCCAGCCTCACCTACTGAGTGAGGTCCTCCGCAACTTAGTGAGACCCTGTTTCAAAATAAAGAATAAAAAATAAGGCTTGGGGTATAGCTTGGAGGTAGAATACCCCTGGGTTCAATCCCCAGTGCTGCAAAAATAAATAAATGAAATTAATTAATTAATTAATTAATAGAGGCAGGATCACCATTCTCCCTCATTCTTTTCTACTTTCTCCCTTCTCTCTCTTTCTCCCATTTCCTCTCTCTCTCTGTGTCTCTCTGTCTCTCTCTCTCTCTCTCTCTCTCTCTCCTCTCACTTCCCCTCAGCTCCCCTCCAGCCCTCCCTCCTCCTCCCAGTATTGCTCTCACAGGCTGTCTGTGCCGGGGATGCGGATGGCGCCACAGATGCCCTTTCTCCTCTTACGTTTCTTCCGTACCCTCTGCCAGACCATGGGGCGAGGAGCTGGAGATGAAGTACGTACAGATCCAGGCCCCTGGTCTCCAGGCCTCGGGATTCCCGGGCAGACAGGAGTGTGAGCGAGGCCCAGATCTCTCCCCTCCAGGCGCCCCTGGCCTGGACCACCCCGGCTCCCGTGGGATTTCCTTCATCTTTCCGTCCAGTGCCATGCGATTTTTCACCTTTCGCTGCCTAAGCATTTTTTTTCCACGTTGCTCCACAATCTTTATCCTTATTATTTTAATGGTTGTAGAAAATGCCATTTAAGTCGCCTAATGTACGTAACCGGACCCCGAAAGTTGAACATTCGGTAGTTTCTAGGTTTTTCAGTTTTATAGGTAGAAGTGCTAGCTTTGTTGAGTCTGTTCTTTCTGGGGGCTCATGAGTCCAATTTGAAAGGGAGGAGGGGAGGCTTGGGGTCCAGCGTTTGAAGGTGGGTCAGGGTTTCCCCTGGGACATCTTCTTGTCCTTTCCTGCCACTGTGTAACTGTGACAGGTGTTTCCTGGATGCTGTCTGGGGATGCCTGTCCAGCCTTTATTCCGTGACCAGGACACTGCCTTAAAACTCTCCATTAGCTGGGTGTGGTGGAGCACGCCTCTAATCCCAGTACCTGGGAGGCTGAGACAGGAGGATCGAAGGTTCCAGGCCGGCTTCAGCAACTTAGCAAGGCTCTTGGCAACTCAGTGAGATCTGTTTCAAAGTAAAAATTATTTCTTCTTTTGAGGACCGTCTATCCATTTCAGTTGCCCATTTTTTATTGGGTTCTTTTCTTTTTTAGAGTTAAAGTCTTTTATGTTCTTTGTCTATTCTAGGTATTAGTCCTCTATCAGAGGGGTAGCTGGCAAAGACCTTCTCCCATTTTGTAGGGTCTCTCTTTGGATACTTGATGGTTTCCTTTGTTGCACAGAAACTTTTTAATTTAATGCCGTCCCATTTATTAATTCTTCTTTTAATTTCCTGAGCGTTTGGGATCTTACTGAGGAAGTTTCTACCAGTACCTATATCTTGGAGTGTTGGATCTATGCCCTCCTCCAGCAATTTCAAAGTCTCTGGTCTAATTTCCAGGTCTTTGGTTCATCTTGAGTTGACTCTTATGCAGCATGAGAGGTTGGGGTTTAGTTCCATTCTTCTACAGATAGATAACAAGTTTTCCCAAAACCATTTGTTGAAAACACGGTCTTTTCTCCAGTGCATGCTTTTGACACCTTTATCAAAAATCAACTGGCTACAAATAAGAGGATTTGTTTCTGAATCTTCTATTTTGTTCCACGGGTCTATGAAATACAAATGGCCAATAGATGTATGAAAAAATGTTCAACATCATTAGCAATCAGAGATGCAAATCCAAACTACACTACACTGAGATTCCATCTAACTCCAGAACACAAACAATAATAAGTGCTGGTGAGGATGTGGGGAAACAGGAACTCTTATACACCGTTGGTGGGACTACAAACTAGTACAGCTGCTATGGAGATGAGTGTGGAGGTTTCTCAGAAGACTGGGAATGGAGCCACCATATCCAGCAACAGCGCTCCTGGGCATCTTCCCAAAGGAATTGAAGTCAGAATATTATAGCAATACATGTATATTCAGACTTATAACAGCACAATTCACAATAGCCAAATTATGGAACCAGCCTAGGTGCCCATCAACAGATGAATGGATCACAAAACTGGTGTATGTACACACAATGGAATTTTACTCATCCATAAAGAAGAACAAAATGATGTCATTTACAGGAAAAAATATGGACGGAACCTGAGACTATTATGCTGAGCTAGATTCGCCAGTCTCAGGAAGCAAACGCTCATATGTTTTCTCTCGTATGTAGAAGCTAGATAGAAATTGGGAAACAAGCCGGGCGTGGTGGCGCACGCTTGTAATCCCAGTACTTTGGGAGGCGGAGACCGGAGGATCCGGGTTCGCGGCCAGCCTCAGCGCTCTCTCTCCCTGTCTCTCTGTCTCTGTCTCTCTCTGTCTCCCTGTCTCTCTCTCTCTCCCTCTCTACTTAGTGAGGCCCTCCGCAACTTTGTGAGACCCGGTTTCAAAAATAAAGTATAAAAAATAGGGTGGGGGCGTAGCGCGGAGGTAGAACGCCCCTGCGTTCAAATCCCCGGGACCGCAAAAAAAAAAAAAAAAGAAATTGGGAAGCAAGGGTCACATCGGATAGAGAAGCAGAGACTCCAATGGAGCGATGGAGGGGACTTAGAGGAGGGGAGGGGGATAGAGATGTAAAGAAGGTGACAGTTGAAATAATGCTGTGTACATATATTAAACTACCAATACCAGTCTCCAGGATGTGTACCGGGAAGGGAAGGGTGGGGATGGGAGTCGAGGGACGTGCCCCATGAGATGTGTGCACGTAGATTCCCGTCACTCTATACCTCGGTATGATGTATAATTGCAGTGCACCAATAAAAGAGGGGAAAAAAGAAACATAAAAATAAATTAATTAAAAAAAATACAGTAGGGCTGGAGGTGTAGCTCAGAGGTAGAATGTCCCTAGGTTCAATCTGCAGTGCCACAAAAACAAAACAAATCTCTCCATTAAAGCCTCATCTTCCCCCACCTGACTGTGACCTTCCTATGACCTTTCCATCTCTCAGACCCCAGTGCCCAGCATGGGGAAGCTCTTCAGAAATGTAGGGAAGGAAATGGGGAACTAGAGCCTGAAAAGGATTCCCTTCCTCTAGCCCCCCTCATTAGTAGGACCTGGGATTGCTTTGGGCTTTTAGCAATTGAACTTGTTGGCATTGTGTAATGTATTAGCCTGAGCTACACAAATGATACCTTCCCCCCAGGACTCACCCACGGGGAGAGGCTGCTTTGCATGAATTTATCCCAAATAAATAAGCAAAGAAACAAAAACCTGGTGAATTTTTTATTTTTATTTATTTATTTATTTATTTTGCGGTACGGGGGATTGAATGCAGGGGCGTTCTACCTCCGCGCTACACCCCCGGCCCTATTTTTTTATACTTTATTTTGAAACCAGGTCTCACGAAGTTGCAGAGGGCCTCACTAAGGAGAGAGAGAGAGAGAGAGAGAGAGAGAGAGAGACAGGGAGAGAGAGACAGAGAGAGAGCTGAGGCTGGCCGCGAACCCGGATCCTCCGGTCTCTGCCTCCCAAAGTACTGGGATTACAAGCGTGTGTCACCATGAATTTTTTAAAGAGCTTATTGGGATTGGGGGAAAGCGGCATTCTGACAGAAGAATCTAGTGGATGAGCCTCCCCTGCCCTTTGCCTTCTTTAATCATTTTTAATCTCCTTGCTTCCTGACAATCCATACCCTGGATTCCCCTCCACTGGGGATTGTCCGGAGGGCAATACCTCCCTGCAGGGGCTCCACCTAATCTCCCACTGCACTGGGGGATGGAGTGCCCAGCCCTGCAGAAGGCTGGGTCCCGGGCCCCAGGGGTCCTGATCCTGTCCTCTGCTTACCCCTGTTTGGGGTGGGATTAGAGGTGTCAGGATCCTAACACTGGGAAAAGGCCTCTAGGTGTCCTTTTGAAAGAAGTTTCTTGGCCATGAGTGACACCCGAGCTTATCATTGGTTAAATGGCAGCTTCACCAAAAGTTAAGCGGTTTAGAGGGTCTTGCTGAGAAATTCCGTGTACTAGAAGCTAATGGAAGGTCAACATTTTCCATTTCGTGTTTTTCCTTCCCGCCGCTCAGGGGCTCGGATCTGCTCCTTTCCTCTGGCATTTGAAGAAGCCCAGAATCCCGGCAGGGTGGCTCAGCCCCGATGGGATGTTATCCTCCCGACATGCCCGTGAAGCGAGGGCTGCTGTTATTCTATTTTCTGCATGAGAAATTTGAGGCTTGGACAGAGAGGGATCCCTCGGCCAAAGTCATACACAGCAGAGAGGGAGCTGGGCTCTGACTCATGTCTGTCTGCATTCAGAGCCCAGACTTCGCTGTGTGATGATTTCGTCTTTCACTGTGTGCTTGGCAAGCCCAGAACACCCCTCCTCCACCTGCCCATCGTCTTCCCCGCCACACAGAGGTCCAGATCTTTCCCGGATTCCCCTTGCTCGTGAGTCTCAGGATTGATGTCAACAGCCTGGGCTAGGCTAAGTTGCAGAGGTAGGACCCTGGATAGGTAGAGTGGACACTCCGTCTATAATTTCCTCTAAAGGCAGAGATCAGCAAAACATGACCCCAAACCAGCCCAGCGCCAGTTTATGTAGAGGAAGTTTTACTGGAGCACAGCCACGCTCATTCACGTATGTATTGTCTATGCCGCTTGCATGCCAACAACATGGTTAAGTAGTGCGACCGACAGATACCATGTGGCCCACGAAGCCATATTTATATTATTAAATGTTTATTCTCTGGCTCTTAGAGAAATTTTTTTCTGACCCCGGGGAACTGGATCATCATGATGTATTGTCCCATCATCTTGGGTAGCATCGACGACAATGGTCACAGGAGGGGAGCATGTTCCTGCAGGTCGTGAGCCGGACACTGGGCTACTTGCTTGCTTGGATTGTCTCACAGAATCCTCCAGCAACACTGTCTGACTCCAAGAGGTGAGCGACTTCCCCACAGTTGCACAGGTAGAAAGCAGGGGACCGGGGACTCAAACCTGGAGCTGACCTACAAATAAATTGCAAAGTACTTGCTGTAGTTTGGATATGATTTGAGGATGTCTCCGAAGGGTCACGTGCTGGCAGCTTGATCTTTAGTATGGTGGTATTGAGAGGTGGAGGGACCGTTCAGAGGTGGGACCTAGTGGGAGGGACAGGTCCCTGGGGGCACCATCCTCAGGAGAGATTAATGTAAATATCATAGGGCATTGGTCAGTTCCTGCAAGAGTGCCTTGTTATAAAAACAGCAAGTGGATCCTTGCAAATGTCTAGAGTGCATTGTTATAAAAACAGCAAGCACCGCCGGGCGTGGTGGTGCACACTTGTAATCCCACTACTTTGGGAGGCGGAGACCGGAGGATCCGGGTTTGCAGCCAGCCTCAGCTCTTGCTGTCTCTCTCTCTGTCTCTGTCTCTGTCTCTGTCTCTCTCTCTCTCTCTCTCTCTCCTTAGTGAGGCCCTCCGCAACTTCGTGAGACCCGGTTTCAAAATAAAGCATAAAAAATAGGGCCGGGGGTGTAGCACGGAGGTAGAATGCCCCTGCGTTCAATCCCCGGTACCGCAAAAAATAAATAAATAAATAAATAAAAAAATAAAAACAGCAAGCAGACCCTTGCAAGTCTCAGGCTTCTGCCTTACCCTGTGTCCTCTCCCTCTCACCAGAGCCAAGCAGACGAGGCTGCCTGATCTTGTACTTTCAGCCTCTAAAACTACTAGCTAAATAAAACCTCTTTCCTTTATAAAGTATTCAGCCTCAGATATTTTGTGATAGCAACAGCAAACATACAAACACAATGTTCCACACTGTGAAGGGCATGATTTTCACATAGCTTGTCGACCCAGTGTCTGGAAGTTGTGCTGCTGGTTGGGCTGGGATATAATGACCAAAGGAAAGTCCCTGTCGTTGGTAAAGTCAGGCCTTGGTTCAGATCAGCGATGAGATGGGCCATCATAGAATACAGCTCAGAGGAGGGGGTCAGGGAAGGGTCCTCCAACGGGACCCAGAGCTGGGTTCTTCAATGATGAGCAGAAATTTAATAATTGAAATGAGAGGCAGCGGGAACGAGTTAAGGAAAAGCTTAGCGTAAAACCATTTCCACGTGCCTGAGTGTAGGATGAGTGACAGGTAGGAGGAGGAATGGGGGCGGGGCATAAATAACAGTAAGGATTTGTTTGGGGCCAGATGAGAAGAATCTGGGATGTGAGGCTGAGATCGTAGAAATGTATGTCCTTCCCTTATCCGGAAAGTGCCTTGGGTTCCCCCTGCCATCTTATTTCTATCTGGTAGATAGTAGGTGCTCAATAAATGCTTCTAAGAACAGAATGAGAGCCCAGCAGTCAGGAGCAAGCCTCTCTTAGCTGCCCCTGCCGGAGAGTCCCACAGCAGCAGACGCTGAGGCCCGTCCAGTGAGAATGGCCCGCCCTCCTGGAGGCTCCAGGCCTTCTGAAGAGCTTCAAGCTTGGGGCTGGCTCCAGTGGGTCTCCAGAGAGGGGTGTTCCGGAAGATGGTGGCACAGCAGCCTTGATCCCTGAAGGCGCTGCACGTGTTTTCTCAATCGCTCACTTTGGATGGAGCAGAGACGCAGTCCCTCTCTTTGGAACCACTCAAATCTCGGCTCTGCACCTTGCTGGTTGTGTGACCTTGGGCGAGTCCCCTCGTTTCCTGGAGCTTCCGTTAACTCAGCTCTAGGATGAGGATAATGATTACTGTTGTGTGAGGTCGCCACAGTGGTGAACACAGGCTATCACATAGTACATGCTGGCTAGTATTATTAGTGTGTGTGTGTGTGTGTGTGTGTGTGTGTGTGTGTGTGTGTGTTACTGGGGATCGACCCCAGGGGCATTCTACCTCTGAGCTACACCCCCAGCCCTATTTTCTTTTTTGTTTTGAAACAGGGTATCATTAAGTTGCTGAGGGTCTCACTAAGTTGCTGAGGCTGGCCTTGAACTCACAATCCTCCTGTCTCAGCCTCTCAAGTACTGGGATTACAGGAGTGCACCACCACGCCTGGCTTATTATTTTTATGTATGGTCCGACTTCTATGTGTCAGCTTTTGCTGCAATAATGAAAAAAAATTCTGTGCTTTACAACGCCAACATTTATTTATTTACAGATCTATAGATCGGCTAGGGACGGCTTTATAGGTTAGGGTCAATGCTGCTCCCTTGTCTCTCATTCTGGGACGAGCGGCCACCCAGGACATGCCCTTCTAAGGACAGGGAGCACACATGTCAAGAGGAAAAAATGACACTTCAAGCTCCAGGTAAGGCTTGACTTCAGACCTCGCCCGGTTACTTCAACATACCCAAACATCAGCATTGTCTGCAGCAAGCGGCATGGCCCGGCTCAGTACCAATGAGGTAGAAAGATATACTCCACCCACAGTGAACTACGAAAATGTGTGAGCAAATCGTGTTACTACCACATCGCCCAAACTCACAGCATGACTGTGGGCCGGGGACCCCACCATCCCCACAACATGACCCTCATGTTGCTCAAGGTTTAGCAGGTGTTCCAGATCTCTACCTTACAGACCGGTAAACTGAGGCTTGAGCCCCTTCCCATTTTTTTCTCCAGCCACAGAGGGTCTTAGTGGTGTGGAAGTTGACACAGGATGACAAGTGTATCTTGTTCCAGTAGAGTTCTTATCGGGACTCCCCACCTTGAGTTCCCAGAAAAGCCGCCCTCCACCGCCACCATGGCGCCACTGAGAGGGAGAAAAAACAGACATTCTCCATGTTGGATAGTGACCGACCACCAAAATTCCAATTAGCAGTGGTCCACACTGCAAACCAGGTTGATTATTTATTCTGGACATCACTAGCTATAGTTAACTATATTGATAAAAGAGGCTTCCAGAATCATCTCAGCACGGCACTAGCAGCCACAACACCTCCGACGACAAAATCAACAAGTCGGCCAGGTGGCGTCAACCCCAGCCCAAGGGAGCCCTGTTGATGAGTATTTTCAAATATGGATAATCTGGGCCTGGCTCGAATCAACTCACTTCTTCAGTAGAGCTTTCCAGAAAGTTCAGAGTATTTCCTAATTTGTTCTCGATCCACTATCTTTTGTGGCTTCATTTGGGCACGGATGTCGTCGCAAGGCGACTGGGTCGAGCAATGGAGAAAGTAACGGGAGGGAAGAAATTCTTCGCGCACTCACTGGCCCACAGACACATTCACTAGATGCTGGTTTTTCCAGGGTTTTATTTGCTGAAGTGTCCTAGATCCAAAGTTGGAAAAAAGCAGAGGTCCCACTGGGCTGGACACTTAGCACACCCGATTCTCATGAAATGCATCCTTTTAATGAAGGTGTGCATTTGCCATCAGCCATTGCTCTACAGAGGACTGATTTAACCAATGGGTTTATTGCACTTACCAATGATTGGATTAGCGGTTGGCATGTGACCCAGTTCTTCCCAATGAGAGGTGAGGGAAATTCTAGTTGGGGTTTTTGGGAAACTTTTCCCATTAGTAAGAAGGCACTGTAAGAAGGATGGACACTTTGCTGCTTGTAGCTCTGTGAAGCTGTGACACCTGCGATCCGGACAGCCATCGTACTCTTGACGATGCAGAGAAGATGAAAGGGACCGCATTTTTGTGAACATCGTTGCGCTGCTCAATCTCTGCTCCAAAGCCCACTCTCTCTACCCGTAGACTTCCTGTTAGGCGGATGGTAGATTTGCTTGGTGTGTAGTTAGGATATGTCGAGGTTTCTTTTACTTGCAGCCCAAAGCATCCCAATCAATGCGGCACTATTATATTGTAAAACTCCAATTGATCTATAAAGGAGCAGGTTTACACAACAGTGGGCTCACTTCTCCAGGGCCACATAACTAGGAAATGTCTAAACTAGATTGTGAGCCCAGGACTCCCCGCCTCCAGCCCCATCCCCATTGGTGACTTATAGCTGGTCTCTACGAATGAACGGACTGAAAATAATAGTGTCTGAGCGTCCACCCTGGACAGTGCTGGGTGCTGAGGGGGTGGGGAGCTGATACCCAAAGAAAGAGAAGGGTTCAGCATGCCAGATGGGGTTGGGGGCTACGCATGCTGGTGCCCCCGACCTCACCCCGCTTTCTATAGCCAGCAACTCTTTCACCTGGGGCAATTTGCTATAGTGGAAGCTACTCTGCTTTGGGATTCAGGTTGACTGCGTTCAAATCCTGTCTCTGCCACTTCCTAGCTGTGAGATGGGGGGTATGTCCTGTCACCTCGCTAAGCCACGGTCATCTCATGTCGGGCCACTGTGAGAAGTGGACGTGGGGCCTGCGAGCTGCCAGACACTCAGAAGGGGCTCAATGCCTGGTAACTCTGGGGACGAGGGTGATGATTAAGACTATGGAGAATGCTGAGACTCACACAGCAAGAGGAGCGCTAATCCTCATCCCGCCCTGCCATGATGAGCTGTGTGACCTCAGGTTATTTCTGCCCTCTCTGGGTTTTTTGGACCCGGCTGTGAGATTATGGGATTCTTTGGCTTTGTAATGAGGATGAAGGACAGGGCAGGGACTGGGACTCCTCCCTCCTCCAGCTTCAACTGCAGAGGCTCTGTGTTACTCTTCTATGGGGTTGGCTTTCCCTAAAATGTCCTTTGAAAAGAAGCTTCTGCTGCTAAAAAGGAGGAAGAGGAGGAAGAGAAGGAGAAAAAAGAAGAGGAAGAAAGCAGAAAGAAGAGGAGAAGGAGAAGGAAAAAGAGGAGGAGGAGAAGAAAGAAGAGAAGGAGGAGGAGGAGTAGGAAGAGGAGGAGGAGGAGGAAAAGGAAGAGGAGGAGAAGGAGAAAGAAGAGGAAGAAGAGAAGGAAAAAGAGGAGGAGGAGAAGGAAGAGGAGGAGAAGGAGAAAGAAGAGGAGGAGAAGGAAAAAGAGGAGGAGGAGGAGGAGAAAGAAGAGAAGGAGGAAGAGGAGGAAGAAAAGGAGGAGGAAGAGGAAGAGGAGGAGGAGGAGAAGTAAGAGGAGAAGAAGGAGAAACAAGAGGAAGAGGAGAAGGAAAAAAAGGAGGAGGAGAAGGAAGAGGAGGAGAAGGAGAAAGAAGAGGAGGAGGAGCAGAAAGAAGAGGAAGAGGAGGAGAAGGAAAAAGATGAGGAGGAGGAGAAGGAAAAAGAGAAGAAGGAGAAAGAAGAGGAAGAGGGGGAGGAGAAGGAAAAAGAGGAGGAGGAGGAGGAAGAGGAGGAGGAGAAGGAGAAGAAGAGGAGGAGCAGAAAGAAGAGGAAGAGGAGGAGAACGAAAAAGATGAGGAGGAGGAGACAGAAGAGGAAGAGGAGAAGGAAAAAGAGGAGGAGGAGGAGGAGGAGAAGAAGGAGAAAGAAGAGGAGGAGCAGAAAGAAGAGGAAGAGGAGGAGGAGAAGGAAAAAGAGGAGGAGGAGGAGGAGGAGGAGGAGGAGGAGGAGGAGGAGAAAGAAGAGGAAGAGGAGGAGGAGTAGAAAGAAGAGGAAGAGGAGGAGGCAGCAGTGGCTTGAGTAGCTCCAGATTGCATTTCTAAATTACCACCGGTTATTCAGTGGTTGACAGCATTGGCTCTGTCACCCCACCCGCCTGGGTCTCACGATGACTCCACCATTGGCTGTCTTGTTAACTGGGCAGGCAGACAACTTCCCGCACCACGGTTTCCGCATCTACCAGCCAGGCATGAGTGTCTCCTTTGCCCTCATCCCCACCAGCAGGAGGTGTTAGAGCTCTTTAATTTTTGCCAACTCCATGGGTGTAGAATGACAGATAACTCATTGTTCCTTGAATTTGCGTTTCCCTAGCTGCTTAGAAGTTTGCGCATCTTTTCCTGTATTAGTTTGTTGGCCATTTGGAATCCTTCCACAAATCCCTCCCTTTCGCTCATTTTCTATTGGGTCATTTGCCATTTTCCTTGACAGTTTGTGAGAGTTCTTTAATAGTGTATGGACATTAACCTAATATGGCATGGGTTATATCTTTCACCTGCATCACAGTTTTTTCTCCTCAGAGCTCCCTTTGTTATTTTTATCTCCTAACAACGGTACTTTCTACACTGTCGTATGGAATTAAGTGCTCTAATGCATGTAGGCACTTAGCAGGATTCCTGGTTTATAGTTCAATAAATTATTTCTCTTATTTACAAGCTTCGACTGTGAGTACATGGCTCTGGAGTTATTTGAATGAGTACGTGCTGACGAAGTTAGTTAAAATTATAAGGCCAGGCAAGGAGGCGCGTGTAATCTGTAATTGAACTCCCAGGAGAGAGGAAAAAGCAATGTTGCTCCCTTGCGTCTCTTCCTTCCGGAGGGCAGGCAGGAGAGCTTGTCAGCAGAGTCCACTGTAAAATGTGTGTGACGGATGAACTGTGGGATTGACGGGGCTTCACTAACTCCCCCATAGTAAAAAGTATACCCATATTCGGGAGGTCAAGAGCAACAGGAAACCCGAAAAATCAGAAAAATAACCAAGGTGGTGGCCATGAGTCAGCGCCTCTGGCAAGTCCTGCCTGGAAAGTACTCAGCTTCCAACAAACATGACTCAGACTCAAGGGGCCCCTCCCCTGGCTCATCTGCTGGAGTACACCAGCATGAACTGGTCCAGCGTTGAACTGGGTACTTACTGAGGATAATGCTGCGTAACGAGCACGCTCCACACCATTAAACGATTGTGAGACTGTGTGGTCAGCTCTGCTGGTCTGGGCTGGGTTCACCCACGGGGCTGGGCTCAGCTGTCTGTGAACTTGGATAACTGAATTCTTCACCATTTGTCTCTCATCCTCCCACGGGCAGCCTGGGCGTGGTCTTATGGTACAGGAATGGTCTTTTCTTGGGCCACTCTTGCTAAGATCTCATTGGTCAAAGCAAGTCATACGCATAAGCCGAGTCGCACTGGGGGAATGTCAGTCGTATGCTAAGGACATGGGCACAGGAGACTGATGAAGAACGGGGGCCATCGCTACAACCTAGCACGATGGTCCAGCACAGTCCATGTAGACCATGAGTGACAGAAATAGACCTGGACTTGGTGCCTCTTGCTGCTGGGATCCTCCATCCCCTTCCACCCTGGTGCCTGTACCAAGCTTTTCTCCCATGAGGCTTTGCTTTCAGCTAGCTGCCAAGGCCAGGCATCTCTTTGCAATGCTGCCTTCCAGCTGCTACTGCCCTCTCTCCCTCTCTCTCTCAAGGATATTTGTATTAAAAGATCTGTACTGCTTTTCTTGACGACAAGGGCATGTGCGCTCAGTGCACAATACTCAGAGCAGTACAGATTGTCGTGACTGGGTCTGCGACCCTCCTAGCGGGAGCTCTCCGCAGCCAGCCTATTCTGGCAGACGTTTCCTGTGCCCATTGGAGACTTCTTGGTCAGATACGGGGTCGAGCTTTATATAACTTGATGTTTTTCACTTAACACTAACACCACCACCACAACGTGGGCATGCTATACCACGCAGTGTACTGGCAAGGGCTCCCGCACCGAAATTACCTGTGGAGGAGAATATTTAAACATAGATTCCTGAGTCTCCTTCCTAAAGAGTCAGTTTTGAAAAGTCTAAGAAGCAGTTCACAAACTGTGGGGGTTTTTTGTTTGTTTGTTTTGGTACTGGGGATTGAACCCAGGGACTCTCTACCACTGAGCTACACCCCCAGCCCTTTTTATTTATTTTTTATTTCAAGACAGGGTCTCACTAAGTTGCTGAGGCTGACCTTGAACCTGCGATCTTCCCATCTTAGCCACCCAAGTCCTGGGATTATAGGTGTGCACCACGGCACCCGGCTAGGAAGCTATGTTTAACTAACTGTAGATCCACACTATTTATATTTTCACAGGGTCCCCCTGCCTGGTGCTAATTTTGGGTTATGGTGGTGTAAAAAGCAACGCCCGATGAAAGGAATGACTGACGGAGAGGTTCTAGGCACTGTAGCAAATAGTAGGGGACAGAGTTGTGGTCAAATCCTATCACCTGGAGAGGCCTGCTTGCCCAGAAAAAGCCCCCTGCATTGACATACTTCCTTCAGAAGCCACCCAGTTATGGCTCCCTAGATTACCAAGGAACCACTAACCTGATGCATAACTTCCTAGCTGTGTGTCCTTGGGCAAATGACTTCCTGTCTCTGAGCCTCAGTGGGCTCATCTGTACCACAGGCATCATAATATCCACCCGGCACAGCCCCTGAGAGGAGCCACACTATGAAACTCCTGGCCTGCAGCCAGGCTCACACCAGGTCTTACATAAGCAGTAACCTCCCTTTCCCCATCAGGCATGCAGAGCAGGGACTTACTGGTGGTATAGGGGAGCACTGGGGAGCCCCTGAGCAGAGCAGCAGCCACACCAGGTGTCTTGATGAGTTAATTATGGAAAATTAGGGCAAGTCAGGTTTCTGCCTCCAGGAAGCTCATATTAAGGTCTGGACGGTGGTGCTAGTGCAGGATTTTAATCATTCTCCAGGGGCTGGTGACAAGAAAGGCTCTTCCTGCTGAGACAGATGATAAGTAGGGGAACCAATCAAAATATGCAAATACAGCTAAGGAGGAGGCCAGGGAAAGCCTTACCTTCCTAGAGGGCCAGGGCCTTGCAGGATGTTTGCTGGTAAGGGGGATGTTACCTGGGAAACTTGAAGCAGGCTTCAGGGTCTCCTGGCCTGAGTTTCGGGTGTTGGGACATGCAAAAGCGGCTGCAAACCTCTATCTACCCTTCTCTGCAACTGGGCTGGCATTTTACTGAATTAACTTATTCACTCTCCACAGTAACTACAGAAGGAAGTACCAGTAAATCCTCTACTAATCTATGAGTCCTTTTGCCCATCTCTACAGCAGCAGGGCCCAGCACTATGCACTAGGTAGTGTACACACAAGATATATTTGGATAAATTAATAAAGTAAAAGTAGGAACCATGTGGCACTTCCCTGTGTTGTGACCAATGTCTGAGAAATAACAGTGACCTACTATGTGCCAGGTAGTTAGGTTTTCGTTTACTTAAGAAATTATTTTTGACAGATGTTTAATTGAGCACAGGTAATCACACCGAGGAGGAACATAGATCAAAGAGAGGAAGGGTGAGAGTGAGAGTTAGTAAATAAAATGTCCCAAGGAAGATTGTGCAGAGCAGTGGGGATAACAATCACTGAGCCCTCTTATGGATGTAGAAAGGGGTTCACAGGCACAGAAAGGCAAATACCACGAGATCTCACTTCTATGTGGAATAGAAAACACTTGGCCTCAGAATGGGAGTGTAGAACGGTAGCTGCCATCGGATGGGTGGGGACATGCTGGTCAAGGGTGCAAAGTTGCCGTGAGACAGGAAGAGTATAGATCTAGTGCACATATTTAGTAATAATGTATAGTATACCACAAACTGACTAAAAGAGTAGATTTAAGATATTTTCAACACACACACACACACACACACACACACACACACACACACGATACATATGTGAACTGATGGATATTCAGTTTGATTTAATCATCCCACAATGCAGATAAGCATATATCGAAGTGTTACAGGGCACCGTGGAAATAGATACAGTTATTATATATCCATTAAGATTTAATAAAAATAGAAAGCAGAGGCACTGGGAGGGATTAAATAGCTCACCCCTGTCACACGGCAAGTGGTAGAGCTGGGATTTGGACCCGGTGCCACTCTCCAGCTGGTCTTAACCGGGTAGCCTAACTTAGCCGCCAGCCTGGGAATCTGCGATCTGGGGAGCCACCGTGAGTCACCTGGGCTTCAGCTGATGACTACCGGACCTGCTTTGGTTCCTGATGGGCTCAGCACTCCCCAAGGGCTCCGTCATATCAGCCATGGAAATGGGCTTGTTTTATCCAGAGAGATGTCTCTTAATGGTGTGGATTGAAACAAGGAAGTACTCAGCCTCCCGAAGCCGAGGGCGATTTAAAAATACCATAAGGGGCAGCCCTGGCGAGGCCAGCACAAACCGTGTCTTTGATTGAGATGGGGGAGGGTGTGGTCCTCCCCAGAGGCCTTGGCTCGCCCCTGTGGGCAGTGCGTAGAGAGCTCGCTCCCAGGGCTGTGATCAGTATTCACCCACTCCCCAGGCTGGACTTCTGTTTGCCCGCTGGTGTGCGGGACTGGGTTGGCCCGGAGAAGAGAGACAGGACCCAGACCCCATCTCCAGGTGCCAGGGATGGACAGGCAGAGAACAGAGCTCTCAGGTTTTCTAGAAGTCTGCAGTCCTGTTGGCACGTTCTGCGAGATGCCTACCCCACCTTTCTGTGTCACTCTTTCTCCTTGTCTTTTCTTTCTTTCTTTCTTTCTTTCTTTCTTTCTTTCTTTCTTTCTTCTTTCTTTCTTTCTTTCTTTCTTTCTTCTTTCTTTTTTCTTTCTTTCTTTCTTTTTTCTTTCTTTCTTCTTTCTCTTTCTTTCTTTCTTTCTTTCTCCTTCCTTCCTTCCTTCCTTCCTTCCTTCCTTCCTTCCTTCCTTCTTTCTTTCTTTCTTTCTTTCTTTCTTTCTTTCTTCTTTCTTTTTTTTTTTGCAGTACTGGGGATTGAACCCAGGGGCATTCTACCTCCGAGCTACACCCCCAGCTCTATTTTTTATTCTTTATTTTGAAACACGTCTCACTAAGTTGCAGAGGGCCTCACTAAGTAGCTGAGGCTGGCCGCGAACCCGGATCCTCTGGTCTCAGCCTCCCAAGTACTAGTTTTACAAGCGTGCACCACCACGCCCGGCTCTTCTTGTCTTTTTTTCCCCACTTGACCTGCGCCTCCCCAAGGACCTGGGAGTGGACGGGTCTCAGTCTCACAGTGTATTATCCAGGACAGTAGCTGCAAGCCACTTGTGATAACAGAAGCACTTCACATACGGCCAGTCCAGACCGACATGATCTGGAGGCCGACAAATACACTGGATTTTGAAGGCTTAGCACACACACAAAAACTATATAGGGGCTGGGGCATAGCTCGGCGGTAAGAGTGCTTGCCTATCATGCACAAAACTCTGGATTCTATCCCCAGCACCAAAAAAAGAAAGAAAGAAAAAAATCCCACCAAAGTGTATAAAATCTCATTAATAACATTTTTCATTGATCTCTTGTTAAGTGACCATAACTTTGATATGTTGGGTTCAATAAAACATTATTTAAATATTATAATATTTCAGCTATGTTCCTTTCTTAACGTGGCTGCTAGGAAGCTTAAAATTACATGCGTGGCTTGAATTTGCAGCTCAGATCATCTCTCTGTGGGAAAGCATAGGCTTAGAACCTGTTGCTCATCACCCAGTATTTAAGAATTAATATATTTTTTTGCACAAGACACCACCCGGGGTCACCAGGACAGATTGAAAATTGGACAATAAACAAATTGAAAATATAGACAGGAGCAAACATTTCTAGGGTGCTTGCTCTGGATCAGCTTCCGGGCCGTGTGATGTCCTTAGTTCAGGGTTTCAAAGTGTTTTTCCCCCATTTAAAAACTGACTTAAGATACAGATACCATAAACTTACCCTCGTCACCATTTTGAAGTCTACAGTTCAGTGGCTTTAAATACATTCCCCATGCCACACAGCCACCACGTCACACAGCAATGTCCACCTCTAGATCTCTTTCCATCATCCAAAGTGGAATCTGTTCCCATGAAGCACGGGCTCCGTGTCCCTCCCTCCCTGCAGCCCCTGGCAGCCACTAGACCGCTCTCCATCTCTAGGAACCTGACGACTCTGGCTGCCTCGTGGAAGAGGACGCACACAGCGCTCATCTTTCCGCGACTGGCTTTTTTCACTGAGCGCAATATCAAGTTCCACCCTCACTATAACGTGTCATAATCCCCTTCCTTTTCAAGACTGAATATTATATTCCAGCGTCTAGATACACCACATTTTATTTATCCATTCACCTGTTGGTGGATACAGGGGTTGCTTCTCCCTTCGTCTAATGTGACAAACGCTGCTATTAACATAGCCGTGCAAATAAATCAGTTTCTAAATCTTTTGGGTATGTACCTAGAAGTGGAATCACCGGGTCCTGTGGGTACTATTTATTTTGTACCAGATTGTTTCTTGTTGCTGGGGCAGAGGGATGGGTGTCCTGAGCACTATGGGATGCTTAGCAGCATCTCTGATTTCTATCCACCAGCTGCTGGGACCATCGTTCCAGCTGTGACAACCCACAGTGACTTCAAGTGTCCCCCCAGGGGACCCTGCGGAGAGCAGCAAAATGACCTATTCCTCAGGATCCTCGCATCTCTGTGAGTTACGCGGGTGTCATCTCCACGTTGCAGGTGAGGAAACCGAAGCACAGAGAGGTGAAGCTTCCTGCACAGAGTCACACAGCCAGGAACGGGAGAAGCTGGGATTAGAACCCAGGCCCTTCTGACTCCAAAGACTGTGGAGTCACATGCAGAGAGACCCAGGATTTCTGTTTCACTTTTAAAAATATTGGTCTTTAAATATTGGGGCCTTGACTGTGGTCAGAGTGGGAGTCACTCCTGAGAAGCAAAAAGGGTAGGCAGGAGTTGAGCGGGCTGGGAAGGGAGGGACGCCCCCGGCGGCAGATGGTGACATAGTCATTTTGGACTCGGGATGTTCCTCCTGAGGCCAACATGTACAACTATTGGGGCCACCTGTCTCCCTGGAGTTTGTATGACAGGGGCTGCCATTTCTGGTCACAGTGCAAATGGTGGCCAAGGTGGCCCTGCCCTGCCTAGGGCAGCTCTGTCGGTGGACAGGGATGAAGAAGGGGGTCTCCACAGGGAAGTTCTTCACCAACGAGGTTGTCACGAAGCTCAAGGGTGACTCCTAAGCCACCAAAATCACACGGGAAAGAAAGAGGGCCATCAAAATTAAATGGGGCAGCCATCCAACGCCTCCCTCCCTCACCCCTCCATTCATTCATTCCCTCAGTAGTTCAGTCATTCAAACATTCAACTACACACTCATTCTGCCTATTTCTAAGGGAAAGCGTTTCTATGGCAGCTCTACAATACATGGGCTTCAGCCTCAGAGCCACCTGGGTTCAAGTCCCAGCTCTGCTGCCATGTATCATTGAAAAAGCTCCCTCGCATCTCCCAGCCTGAGCCTTAAAATGGGAATAATAGTGAGCCGGGCGCGGTGGTACACACCTGTAATCCCAGTACTTGGGAGGCTGAGACAGGAGGATTGCAGGTTCAAGGCCAGCCTCAGCAACTTAGCAAGATCCTGTTTCAAAGTAAAATAGGGCTGTGGGTGTAGCTCAGAGGTAGAGTACCCCTGGATTCAATCCCCTGTACCACAAAAAATGGAATAGTGAAACCACCAATGTATTACTGTTGTCATAAGGAATAACAATGTAATACACACAGAGTACTCAGAAATAGAGTGCTGGTTAGCGGTAGAGAGTGTTAGTGCTACTAGGAGCACCCGTTCACATATTCATGCACCGACATTTATTGAGCACCTACTGTGTGCCTGATCCCATGGTGTGTGTGTGTGTGTGTTTGTGTGTGTGTTCATTCTAATTGACAGCTGGGCCCCATTCCAGGGCCGTGTGGGCTTCCTCGCTAGTCCATGGACTCCACTTCCAGGGAAAGTGAGTTCTCAGGTTGTCCGTGAGCTGAGCTAGTGTGGACAGACTGGGTATCTGGGGTGTACATTCAAGGGCCACCCAGTGGCCTGGTCTCCCCCAGGTGCCCCATAGGGATGTAGGCCACATCCTCCTGGCCCCCCAAGAACCCATGGTGTGGTTAGACAATAAAGGACACTATGGCATCTGCCCCGGAGGGTCTGAAGCTGGCTCCTGTAGCCCCCGTGCCAGTCTAATGGGAACCAGCTCTGACCTCCGAAAAGACCCTGGACAGGGGTGACAGGCCCCACACAGTGAGCTCTGAAACCACGCGGCCGGCTTCAAATCCCAGACCTCAGGGTGTGCAGTCGAATTTCTCTTCTCCCCAAGCAGGTTTTTTTTAAATAACCCTGCTCCCCCTTCCTCTCTCCCCGTACGTGTTAGGGAGATTGGTAGTGGTACCCCCACGTAGGGACACAGCACTATTTGAACAGTCCCCTCCCCTTCCACGCGCGAAGCCTGCAGCCTGCGGTGGGTGAGGAGGTGGCCTGGTTATTCTTAGCAACGCGCAAGAGGAAGAGAAAGGTTCTTTGAGCTGCCTGGCTGCGTCGCAGCTTCCAGAGGGAGCAGCCAGACCGCACTCCTTCCTGGCTTGCCAAGTTGGCTTGGAAATTCTTTCTGCCCCAGGCAGTTAGGAATGCCGAGAATGTGGGGTGGGCCCTCGGATCCCCTTCGCCCTGGCTCTGATGCCAGAAGGATATTCAGGAGTCATTGGGCGCTGAATACAGCCAGGCCTGCAAGTAGGGCTCCCGGCCTGGGCTCACTAGGCCCTGTGGCTCGCTTTCTTTCTTTCTTTCTTTCTTTCTTTCTTTCTTTCTTTCTTTCTTTCTTTCTTTCTTTCTTT
>PVJS01033669.1:0-12295 GCA_004027185.1 Glis glis
AGGATCGCAGGTTTGCGGCCAGCCTCAGCTACTTAGTGAGGCCCTCTGCAATTTAGTGAGACCCTATTTCAAAAGTAAAGAATAGCCGGGTGTGGTGGCGCACGCTTGTAACCCCAGTACTTTGGGAGGCAGAGACCGGAGGATCCGGGTTCACGGCCAGCCTCAGCTCTCTCTCTCTCTCTCTCTCTCTCTCTCTCTCTCTCTCCTTAGTGAGGCCCTCCACAACTTCGTGAGACCCAGTTTCAAAATAAAGTATAAAAAATAGGGCCGGGGGCGTAGCGCGGAGGTAGAACACCCCTGCATTCAATCCCCGGTACCGCAAAAAAAAAAAAAGTAAAGAATAAAAAATAGGGCTGGGGGTGTAGCTCGAAGGTAGAATGCCCCTGGGTTCAATCCCCAGTTCCACACACACACACAAAAATTACCTTGCATGCTTGATGACGATGACAAACTATTTTCTTTGTGTGTGTGTGTTTGTGGTACTGGGGATTGAACCCAAGGGCATTCTACCTCCGAGCTACACCCCCAGTCCTATTTTTTATTCTTTATTTTGAAACAGGGTCTCACTAAGTTGTGGAGGGCCTCCACTAAGTAGTTGAGGCTGGCCGCGATCCCAGATCCTCCTGTCTTAGCCTCCCAAGTACTGGGATTACAAGCGTGTGCCACCACATCTGGCTTGACAAACTATTTTCATCAAAAAGAAAAAGAAAGAAAGAAAAAGAAAAGCATCATTCACACTCAAATTTCTTGTTCTAAATATATCTCAAAGCTGGGTGTACTGGCACACACCTGTAATCCCAGTACTTGGGAGGCTGAGACAGGAGGATTATAGCTTCGAGACCAGCCTCAGCAACTTAGTGAGACCCTCAGCAACTTAATGAGATCCTGTTTCAAAATTAAAAACTAAAAAGGGCTAGGGGTGTAGCTCAGAGGTAGAATGCCCCTGGGTTCAATCTCCAGTATAATAAATAAATAGATAAGTATATTTCTAGAGTTCTTGTGGGTTTAGCCAAAGGAGGGTCCACATATCCCTGATTTTTCACTAACAGACCCTTTGTGGACTCAGGTGGAGCGGTTGATCCAGGAGCGTGGCTGGGAATTCATGTGGAATGAGCGTTTGGGATACATCTTGACCTGTCCCTCTAACCTGGGCACTGGACTCCGGGCAGGAGTGCACATCAAACTGCCCCTGCTAAGCAAAGTAAAGGAATCATGGGGTTTTGGGGGAAATGGTAAATGAGTGGGGTGGGGGTGTGGATGGGGGGGCTGGGCATGTTGAAAGGAGCGAGACATATTGTGACTAAAGGGTCAGGGTAAAGAGCTCTGAGCAGGTAGGACCAATCTCTGCCTCTATTGACTCTGCCTCCCATCCCTATCTCCCCCCTAGGATAGCCGCTTCCCAAAGATCCTGGAGAACCTAAGACTCCAAAAGCGTGGGACTGGAGGGGTCGACACTGCTGCCACAGGCAACGTCTTTGACATCTCTAATTTGGATCGACTGGGCAAGTCAGAGGTGAGATCCTAAGGGATTAGGGTGAGAAGAGATACAGGTCTATGGGAGTTGAGATAGGACAGTGAGTGAGCCTCAGGAATGTAACAGAATCCCAAGTGAATTCAGGTCAAGTGGGGAGGCAGTCGGAAATAAGTTTCTGGAACAGGAAAGTCAGTTAGTGCTAAAGAAAGAAACTGAGATTGTGAGAGGCAGAGATCAAGGATTAGTGTCCTTCAGGTGGAGCTGGTGCAGCTGGTCATCGATGGAGTCAACTATTTGATTGATTGTGAACGGCGCCTGGAGAGAGGCCAGGATATCCGCATCCCTGCACCTCTCATCCACAACAAACACTAACTCCCCACCTTGGCAGATGACTCAAGATCCCCAGGACTTCTGCCCATTTAATGGTGACCCATTCTCCTTGCCCCAAACCTGCCCCCTCCCCTGCCTCCATCTTAGTAAAGACTCCTTGCTATGCTCCAGCTGTCTGTGTTTTTTCTATTGGGGTGAGGAGGGAGCAGCCTCCAGGAAGTGAAAAGAAGCAGTGGGGTTATTTATGATGGAAAGAGACTCCAGATAAGGCATGCCAGAAACACTGATTCTCAGGTGGGTGGAAAGCATTAGCATTTTATCCATATTCCTCATTGGCTTCCTGAGAAGAATTAGGATGCACTTCCATCCGTACTTTATTCATTATGATGTAAGGTTTCTTTCCCACAAATCACCCTCCACTGTAGAGACAGGCTCATAGCAGGTGGTCAACAAAGCTGATGGTCAATGCCAGGGCCCAGGAGGGTTGTGACCAGTCTCGGAGGCCCCAGGCTGAGCTTCTACCTAAAACGAGACAAGGGATGGGAGGAATATCATAACTCTGCTGCCCAGGAGCCACTGATACTTGGAAACACACTCTCTACCTGTAGACCCCTTCACTCCAGCCATCTCCCTGGGCAGTTGGAAAGGACAGAGAGCATCAAGTTAGGGCTTCCATTCTGGATCAGGAGACAGTGTCAGCTGTGCAGTTGGAAACTCACCTTGCTGTTCTGGGTTCTCCTTCCCCTCGTGCTGGGCCCGTGCCACCGCGTGCCGCTGCTCAGGACTCAGAAAGGCCATTTGCTCAGGAGTGACAGCTACAGCTTGAACGCTGGTGAGACTCGATAGCTGGGTGGGGCTGAACACCACCTGAAAGTGGGACAGGAATCGGCGCATCCACGTAGCTCCTGCTGGGCCCTGGCTCTCCTACAGTCACCAGACCCCAGCCCATCAAAACTTACAGCAAATTTAGGGGCAGGGATGACAGAAATGGCAAGAGGGGTCAGGCCCTGGATCTGTCTTCGCAGCAGGGCTGAAAGCGCGAGGTCTGGGATCCCAGCTGTTGAAGGAAGCAGGATCTAAATGTCATAGAGTGGCCTCTTCCCTTCTTTCAAACATATAGACTTCTCCAAGTATTCTCAAAGTACCCTACCACAGACTTTCCCTAGCGTCTCGAGCCCCTTACCTAAATACGTTCTCAAACTTCCACCTTAAGAGCTCCAGGGCAGCCTCCACCTAGTCCACCCATGGTATGGAAACCCAGCCCTGACAACTAGCAGTGGCCGTGGCCCAGCCTCCCCACCTGCTATTGTGCCAATTTCAGTAAAGATCTCAGGCCCCCAGTTACTGACTGGACCAAAGCCACCAGGCAGCACGAGGAGGTGGGCCAGAACCTCTAGCTGCTCCTCAGAACACTGGAGATGCAGGTTGCCCAGGAAGAGAGCTGCTTGGCTGTGGAAGATGGGAAGAAAGGGAGAATTGCACTTTAGTGA
The DNA here is from genome assembly GCA_004027185.1 of Glis glis. Lineage (NCBI taxonomy): Eukaryota > Metazoa > Chordata > Mammalia > Rodentia > Gliridae > Glis > Glis glis. The sequence goes on from PVJS01033669.1 coordinate 3,295, forward strand.
TAGAGTCTCTGGCCAGAGATGGGAAACCGATGGCTTCAGGTGAGCTCACTTCCTCCATGGGACTACCCTTGCATGACCCCCCCGCTCTCCAGTCAGCCCCACTGAACCTTAGCACCACCACCCACAGCCCCTCCGCAGGTGACCTGAACTCCCAACTGCTGATATGCTGTAGCTCCTCTGGCCGCAGTCCACAGAGCGTGTAGCCCAGCGCCGTGAGGTGAATGAAGTCCAGGTGGCTCACATGCCGGCCGCTCTGCCTTAGGAAACTGGAGACCACAATCCGGAGCTGGGGCGGAGGTGGGGGCACACAGGATGAGGAGAGAAATGGGGAATTAATGGGTGGGGAAGTGATTAGCAAAGTGGTAGGTGCTAATGGATTATATCCTTTTATTATTATTAACATCAGAAGATCCAATAGCCAGGGGGAAGGTTGAGGACACCCTCTCTCTCAAAGAAAAAAAAGGATGCCCCCAAAGAAAAGAAACGGGAGAGAATACTGTGTCCAGGGCCTCAGAATGAATAAATCAGAGTCCCTAATGTCACTAGTATGGGATATTAAGAAAAGATAGAATGGCCAGGGAAGGTCACAGGAAAAAAAATCCTTAGGCTTTGTGTAACCTAGAGGATTGGGTCTGTGAGATGGAGGTTTGGGGAATGGCAAGGAGAGCAGGTGTTACCTGGACAGAGCTCCAGCCATCTATTTGCCCCAGGGTGCTCAGCACTCCCCAGTCTACCAGGTTCAGCTCCTGTAGTTCCCGCTCTCCTAGACCTGCTAAGAGCCGGCCCAGCTGCAGGATTTGCTCAGGACGGAATCCCCGGGGAGGACCCCACAACTAGGAGGAAAAGAGGAACAAGAGGATGAGAAGTCAGAGCGCTGGGGTTTAGTCTTGCCTCTGACCCTCGCTGTGGAATGCTGGGCAAATCACTTGCCTTTCCTTTAGTTTCCTTGGCTGTAAAATGAGAGAGTTGGGTCAGAGTTCCTCTGCTAAGGAGTGAAAGTCTCAATAGGAAAGAGTAACCTCTAGTCCATGAGGTCTAAATTTTCATGTGCACCAGACTCACTGAGGTGGCGCACGCAGACCAGAGGATCCGGGTTCATGGCCAGCCTCAGCTACTTAGTGAGGCCCTCCGTAACCTCGTGAGACCCGGTTTCAAAATAAAGTATAAAAAATAGGGCCAGGGGTGTAGCTCAGAGGTAGAATGCCCCTGGGTTCAATCCCCGGTACCTCCAAAAAAAAAAAATACAGATGCCCAGGCCCCACCCCAGGGATTCTTAGTGAGCCTTGCATGAGACCTCAGCATTAACATTTTAAAAATCTCCTCCCCAGATGATTTTGATACACACTAAAATTTGGTAATCACTGCTCTAGTCCCTCTATCCCTTGTGCTAGCTCTCTTTCCTCAATATCGATTCCCTCTTATCTCCTACTTGTGACCCAAACCTTCTACAGGCTCCTTTTTTTTTTTTTTTTTTTTTTTTGCAGTACCAGGGATTGAACCCAGGGGCGTTCTACCTCCGCGCTACACCCCCGGCCCTATTTTTATACTTTATTTTGAAACCGGGTCTCACGAAGTTGCGGAGGGCCTCACTAAGTAGAGAGAGAGAGAGAGACAGAGAGAGAGACAGAGAGAGAGAGAGACAGAGAGAGAGAGAGAGAGAGAGCTGAGGCTGGCAGCGAACCCAGATCCTCTGGTCTCTGCCTCCCAAAGTACTGGGATTACAAGCGTGCACCACCACGCCCGGTCTACAGGCTCTTTATCTCGTATTTCCCTGTCTCTCACCCAACTCTTCACTCCCTTGTGTCCCACATCACACCAAGCCAACTTCCTCATGTTCCCCCCCCCCCATGCCTAACCTGCTTTGCCTTGCCCATGGCTGCTCGTAGTTCCTCAGGCCCAAGACCTGGATCCCCTGCAAATAGTGCCAGGCAGTCCTCAAAGTCTGAGAGTTTCATCTCTGCAATCTGTGTTGCAGACCAGGCTGCTGGGAAGGTCCCCCGTATGTCTGCACAATTTGGTACAGGTTCTGAAGGGGAAAGGCAGAGGAGTGGGTGAGTGTAGTATTAAAATTTGCCCAGAGAGATATCTATAGGTGGAATGATGCTTCCAACCTTTGGAGGATGGGGCAGCATGGGCAATATGGTTCAAGGGATGATTACAGAGGAGATTTATAGGGCTCGAGAGGGTATTAGAACAAGAAGCAATTGAAGAGGACAAGGCCCTGATTTCATAGATGGATTACTGAGGAAGTTGTTTGGGTATTTAATGGCAGAACTAAATTAGAACCCAGGACCCTAGCCCCAAAGAATCTCCTTCATTCTAGGGATCTGCCCAGCCACTCCACACTTAGCCAAGATGGAGCTGAGTGAGCTAATAAAAGAACAGGAAAATAGAGTCCTTGGCTAAACACTGAATGGGTTATAAACTCCCAAAATTAAAGAACCCTAGAACTAGAAGAGACCTTGAAGATCATCCCTCTAATCAGTTTTTTTTTATGTGTGTGTGTGGTACTGGGGATTTACCCCAGAGGCATTCTACCTCCGAGCGGCACCCCCAGTCCTTATTTATTTATTTATTTATTTATACTGGGGATTGAACCCAGGGGTACTCTACCTCCAAGTTATACCCCCAGCCCTATTTTATTTTTATTTTGAAACAGTCTCCTTAGGTTTCTGGGAGTCTCACTACTTGCTGAGGCTGTCCTCGAACCTGTGATCCTCCCATCTCAGCCTCCCAAGTACTACAATTACAGGTGTGTGTCACCATGCCCGGTTTCTTTATAGATTACCAAAGCTTTATAGATTACCTTTTGCTTTATAGAGTACCAAAGCTCAGAGAGCAGAAGGTTTGCAAATCTGCTCAAAAGGCTCAGTATACTGACTGCCTAGACTTTTTATTTATTATTTATTTATTTATTTATTTATTTATTTATTTTGCAGTACTGGAGATCAAACCCAGGGTCCTGTGCATGCTAGGCGAGTGCTCTACCACTGAGCTACATCCCCATCCTAAGCCCAGACCTTTGACTGCACTGTCTGGTTATGCTCTCCTGTACCCCTTGCTGGACCAATGAGCATCGGGATAGCTTTACCTGGGAGACCCTCAGCAGCTGGCCGCACAAACCCAGCTACCAGGGCTGCTTTCTTGGAAGCGAGCTGTGGCCCCCCGCACAACTGTCCAACTCTGCTCTGCTCCCAGCTGTGCTGTTTTTCTAGAAGCCGCTCCAGGGTCTCTGGGCCCAAGGCCTCCTGCATGAGAAAGCAAAGGGAGGGTGGGGAGACCTGCACAGAGTCAGGGACAGCTGCTGCAGCTGTAATCCTAAAGTCCTGTCTCTGGTTAGCGTCTCCCCCAGATCCAAGCTGCACTTCCTTTGCCCTCCTTGGCCTGAGGTCTCCACCACCGGCTCATCAGTTTACTCCCTCCCTTGTTCTTTCACCTCACCCTGGGGATCAAGGAAATAGCCTTGGCAGATAGGGTGAAAATTAGGCGTCCAGCTTGCTCTACTTCATCCTGGCTCCACAACTCTGGTTTCCTGGGGGACAGAAAGAAGATCATGGGCTGGGGAGCTGAGGCCACTGAGAGGAAAAAGGACATGCTAGGATTGGGAGGATGCAGGGCTCCAAGGGACCTCAAGTATACAGAATGGACTGCCACCGGTGGTGATGGTAAAGGGGCTGGGTGTAGGATGTTTGAATCAGAAGTTATCAAAGGTCCATACCCAAGAACAGGCTCCTGCAACAGCAGCCTTCCCAGCTCTGCAGCAAATGTCTCTCCTAGGCAGAAGCCCTGCAGCTGACTGAGATGGGACAGCAAGATTGGCAGGGGGATCCGTCGTGTGCTCTCTATCCCCAGGAATCCAACCAAGGGGCCCAGTATCTCCAGCACTTCCTCTGAGATTGGGGTCTCCTTTGGAGCCTGCAGAAGAGCATCAGGCCTTGGACAATGCCCCTCTGACTCAGAGCCCCAGACTCTGATCAAGATACCAAGCCCCTTGGCCTCCCCTCCCTCCTGCTCCCAACTTAGCACCCTATAATGCTCACTGCCTTTGTTCACTTTCTTTTCTTTCTTTTTTTTTTTTTTGTGGTACCGGGGATTGAACGCAGGGGCATTCCACCTCCATGCTATACCCCGGCCCTATTTTTATACTTTATTTTGAAACCGGGTCTCACAAAGTTGTGGAGGGCCTCACTAAGTAGAGAGAGAGAGAGAGAGAGAGAGAGAGAGAGAGAGAGAAACAGGGAGAGAGAGAGAGAGCTGAGGCTGGCCGCGAACCCGGATCCTCCGGTCTCCGCCTCCCAAAGTACTGCGATTACAAGCGTGCGCCACCACGCCCGGCTCTTGTTCACTTTCTTAAACAGTGAATAAGCCCAGATAGGAGCAAGCGATTTCTTGGACTCTGAGAGGTATCGACAAGAAACATGAAGCATGTTACCAAGGAATAGAATCCATAGGCAGATCTAGGGGACAGGACCTTGTCAATAGGGACCTGTTTGGCGGCAAGAAGAGGGGAAGGTTGAGCATAGAAGATAGAGTGCACTGTCTGAGGGACAAGCATTGCCAAGGGCAGCAGCTCTGAGTCTGGTGGGGGGCTCTTACCAGGTTTTGCAGTGCCCTCTCTGCCAGGGCTGCCTGGTGGGGTGGGGTCAGCGCCAGCAGCTGCTCTGGAGCTCCGTGTACCAGCTCCACCACCAGCATAATGGAATCATTGGACAGCCTGTCCATGAGCTGGATCCTATTACAGCAATAGGACAACAGGGGCACTCAGTTGGAATTGAGCCAAGTTGAGAAGGGACCACAGAGTCCTGCATTCCCCAGACAGCATACAGCACCAGACCAAGCCCTGTGACCCTGGACAGAACTGATGTTGAACAGCCCTGAGCCAATTCCCACCATATGCTTGAAGGGAGAGAACAAAGAGAGTGTCAGTTCTAGTCTTCCTGAAAAGAAATAACAGACAATCCTACCTGATCTAATTAATGGACTCCAAATCCCCAGATATTAAGTATCACTAAAAATTTTTCTTATCCCTTTTTCATACATGAGGATCTCGGGTTTTCTGATTCATGGTCCAGGATCTTTCACCTCATCCAGACCCTTGGGATTCTAAATCATCTCAGAGAACTGACAGTTTTAAGCAAATTTGAATGGAATTAATAAAAACAAAACCAAAAAAGCCCTTTTGCCCAGAAATCAGAAGTGACATCCCATACCAGGAGTAGTGGCGCATGCCTATAATCCCTGTACTTGGGAGGCTGAGACAGGAGGATCACAGGTTCAAAACCAGCCTCAGCAACTTAGTGAGAATCTCAGCAACCTAGCAAGACCCTATTTCAAACAAAAAGAGCTGGGCATGTAGCTCAGTGGTAGAATGCCCCTGTGTTCAATCCCCTGTATCACACACACACACACACACACACACACACACACACACACAAGTGACATCCTGGGCTCTGTACAGGGTTGCCAATTCTGGAACTGGGTCAAGTTGTACAAGAACCAAAATCTACGTAAATGCCTATAAAAGTGTAAGGATGAGCCAGGCGTGGTGGCGCACACTTGTAATCCCAGTACTTGGGAGGCGGAGACCGGAGGATCCGGGTTCATGGCCAGCCTCAGCTACTTAGTGAGGCCCTCCTCAACTTCGTGAGACCCGGTTTCAAAATAAAGTATAAAAAATAGGGCCGGGGGTATAACTCAGAGGTAGAATGCCCCTTGGTTCAATCCCCAGTACCGCAAAAAAAAAAAAAAAAGTGTAAGGATGGAGTCAACTGCTTTTACCATCATCACATCCCCAGGAAGTCTGCAACCTCAGCCTGTTCCCTCTCTGACTTGTGGTTCAGATGGCAATGGGGTGGCATGGGGTAAAAATGGGAAGAGAAGCATATCAGTGAGATTCTCATAAGCTCCTAGAATCTATGGGATGGGATGGGGAAGCCTTAGTTCCATCTAGTCTTCTCCTCACTCCTACCCATACTTGAACCTGCTCCACAACATCCCTGCCATGGGGCCATCCAGCTTGGGCTTGGATAGCTCCAAATGTCAGGATCTTACCATCTCAATTTTTCTCATATTGTGCAAAAATATGATTTTGTTTATTTTGTGTATATGTGTGTGTGGTACTGGGGATTGAACCCAGGAGCATTCTACCTCTGAGCTATACCCCCAGCTCTATTTACTCATTTATTTATTTATTATCTATTTATTTATTATTTATCTACTGCGGTACTGGGGATTGGACTCAGGGGCATTCTACCTCCGAGCTACACTCCCAGCCCTATTTTTTATTCTTTATTTTGAAACAGGGTCTCACTAAGTTGCAGAGGACCTCACTAAGTAGCTGAGGCTGGCCGTGAACTGCGATCCTCCTGTCTCAGCCCCCCAAGTACTGGGATTACAAGCGTGAGCCACCATGCCCAGCTTTATTTTTATTTTTTATTCTGAAACAGGGTCTCATTAAGTTGCCGAGGGCCTTGATAAGTTGCTGAGGCTGGCCTCCTGAATCAGCCTCCCAAGTACTGGGATTATAGGCATGTGCCAACATGCCTGGCTAAAAATCTAATTTTAATTCATTAATCCTAGTCTTGCCCCATAGAACCATTCAGAAATATGACCATATACTTCCTACTTGATCACCTCTCAGGGATTTGAAGGTATTTTTCATATATTTTCTCTTTATTTACTTCTCTGAATATAAAGAGAACACAGAACCCTAAGCAGACTCCAGTCCTCTGGAGATTGTAGTCTGCAGAATTGGATCACCGTCTCCCTCGTTTCAGATACTCTACCTCTATTAATGTGGCCGAGGTTACATTAGGATTACTTGGCAGGTTATAACAGTGTTGTCCCCTTCAGCTCCTTTATGCTGAGGCCACATTCTGGGAGCCAGTCACTTCACAGAGCAATTTTGAATAGAATCCTCTGCTTTGGGCTATAAATAATGTCAGGTATCCACCAGATGGAAAATTGTCTCCTCTGGGGCATTTCCTAAGGGCAGATCTCCTACTCCAAGCTGAGCTTTCTGAGGATCCGGTGTCTCCAGCCATAGCACTTACGGTAAGTCGAGGAGTAGCTTGGTGTCAAGCCCGCTCAGTTCCGGCCCCAGGGTGGTCAACTCTGGCTCTGGCATTGCCATCCTCCGCTGTAGTTCCACCCAGATACAGGCCCTCTGTGGGACAGGGTGGGGAAACAGGGTCAGTACAGAGCTGAGCACCCAGGGTTCCAGCCTCCCTGCTCCCGCTAATGCCTAAGTGCTCCCTCTCACCAGGCTCCCTCGAACCCCAGTGGGCAGTTGATAGAGCATGTGCACCACTTCAAGGAAGTCTGCCATTGAGCTGATCTGCTGCAGAAACTCACAGGACATGCCCCCTGCCAGGTTGCCCAGAGCCCTGTGGGTGAGCGAGTGGGTAGAGGCTCTTTAACACATGCCACAGCCTGTCTGCTCCTTTGTATCTGCACTCTCGACACAAGGACAGATGTTCATTTATGGTCATTTACAGTTGGAGAAATGTTTGTACACAGATAATCTCACTGACTTCCCATAACATCATCGCTGTTTATCAGAGAAGAAAATAAAGATTAGATGTACAGAGGTCAAGCGATGATCCCCAAATCAATCTACTGGAAGTGTGGTTAACTGAGACTAGAGCCATGTCTTCAGGATCTGAAACCCCTAGTTCTTTTACTGTGGGTGTAGGTAAGGTGATACCTACTTATTCCTGCTTATTCTTGTTATTGAAGTCTAATAACAACAAATATCTATTGGGAGTTTACATTGGGCCAGGCACTATGTTAAAGATCTTATATGCTTGGCCGGGCGTGGTGGCGCACGCTTGTAATCCCAGTACTTTGGGAGGCAGAGACCAGAGGATCCGGGTTTGCGGCCAGCCTCAGCTCGCTCTCTCTCTCTCTCTCTCTCTCTCTCTCTCTACTAGTGAGGCCCTCCGCAACTTCGTGAGACCCGGTTTCAAAATAAAGTATAAAAAAATAGGGCCGAAGTTTATAGCGCGGAGGTAGAACGCCCCTGGGTTCAATCCCCGGTACCGCAAAAAAAAAAAAAAGATCTTATATGCTTTATCTCATTTAATCTTCACAATAACTACCATGAGGTAAGTACCATTTTTAATTCTGATTCTATAAAAGAGAAAACTGAAGTTTAGAGAGGTTAAATGACTTGCCCAAGAACACAAGTAGGTAACAGAGACCTGAACCCAGTTCTTCTAAGTTTCTTAGCTCTACTCAGGATAGGCATGGCACCGTGGAAGGGCAGAAGAGCACAGGGAGGAGGAGCCAGGGGAGTGTTGATGAGGCTGGGACTATGCCTCATCCATCTCTGTATCCCGCCTTGCATATCATATGGTATCTGGAACATGGTAAGCACTAAAGAAATATTAGTTGGGGGCTGAGGATGTAGCTCAGTGGTAGAATGCTTGCCTAGCATGCACAAGTTCCTGGGCTAGATCCCCAGCACCCTCCCCCCCCAAAAAAGAAGTTAGTTGAATTAAACTAACCACTCAACACAAGTTACTCACTGCAGATTCCTGAGGGTCAAGTTAGTGGGCACCTGCATCTTCTTCCAGAGAAACTGAGCCTGTAAGAAAAAGAAAGAAGAGTTGATTCCCAGCAGAGATACTGTCCTGAGGACCTAAGATGCACTGGACTCAGTCCTGCCTCTCCCTGAGCCCCATCAGTCCCCACTCTCCCAAATGTGTACTCATTTCAGAGAAAGAGAGAGAGAGAAGGAGGAGGAGGAGGAAGAGGAGAAGGAGAAGGAGGAGGAGAAGGAGAAGGAAGAGAAGAAGAGGCGCAATTATAAGGGATCCTAGGGATAAGGCACCAAATAAGGCAAGGGATGGGTAAAGAAGGTAGAAGAGAGGCCGGGCGTGGTGGCACACGCTTGTAATCCCAGTACTCTGGGAGGCAGAGACCGGAGGATCCGGGTTCGCGGCCAGCCTCAGCTCTCTCTGTCTCCCTGTCTCTCTCTCTCTGTCTCTCTCTGTCTCTC
>PVJS01033670.1:0-22021 GCA_004027185.1 Glis glis
GGGAAGGCGGGGGGGGGAAGCGGGGGGAGGGACACCAAGAGCTGTGTGCATGTATGTTAACACCAAACTGATACTCATTGTGAAGTGAGACTACAATGCACCAATAAAAACATAAAAAAAAAATAAGATACTTAAAAAAAAAAAAGAAATGTTCAGTTCACATTTAGTCTTTAGTAGGAGAAGTGTAAGATAGAAAAGCTGTGCTCAGCATGAGGCATGTTTGGGTGAGAGTGACACCCTTTAACTTGTGTTCTGTTAGTTACAGCATTGTTTAAACCCACTGACCCTAAGGCACACCAATCACCTAGGCTCTGTGTTTGTCAACATGAGCTTGCTGCATAAGCCTGTTGATATTTCCTTCCTTCCTTCCTTCCTTCCTTCCTTCCTTCCTTCCTTCCTTCCTTCCTTCCTCCTCCCCTTCCCTCCCTCCCTCCCTCCCTCTCTCTCTTTTTCTCTTTCTTTTCTTATTTTGTGGTACTAGGGATTAAACCCAGGGGCATTCTACCTTTAAGCTACACCCCCAGCCCTATTTTTCTTTTATTTTGAAACAGGGTTTTGCTAGGTTGCTGACAGTCTTGCTAAATTACTAAGGCTGTCCTCTAGCCCTTGATCCTCCTGTCTCAGCCTCCCAAGTACTGGTATTACAGGCATGCACCACCACAAATGGCTGCATGTTGGACTCTAATGCTCTTAAGTTAAATTACAAAAGAAGTGTCATAATTTCAGGGATAGGAAGATAGTCAAATGGTCTATCACCTTCTTTTTACTAAAAGAATGGCAATAACTAGAAGTTTTAATTCCACTGCTTCAGGATAACAATATATATCTCAATCAAGTTGTTTTGGAAGAAGGAAGAAAAGCTAAGTTCATTTAAACAAACATTGAAATTACAATAGGAATAATAAGTACCTAGGATAACTCATTGAGCCCAAGAGCTCTCAGTGCAGTTGGACCTCACAAGGGACTGGGAGCATAATGGAAGGCGTTCTCTATCATCACACTTTCTCTCTTTGCTGTGTCCGTGGCTATCCTACCACTCCAGTTCAGTTAACCAGCTTACACTACCATGGAATTAGAAGGAGCTCAGTGATGGATGATTAGGCAAGGCTGGCTCAGGCCTGTCCCCCTGACCAAATCAGCTGTGGCCAGGGGAGCAGGGTCATGGAGCTCATGAGCTGCTGAGCCCACTCCCCAATGTGGTGGGGGAAGGAGGGTTTAGAAAAGGGGAGTTTATGAGCTAGGTGTATATCCCAAAATGTATCCACCTTAGTATGTTAAGATAAAATTCAATTAAGATTTGAAATTAGTCAAAGCCAATTTTATGTGTAGACCACATGGTGTTTCTAGAATAATTAAATGTTGTTTTATTACATAGTATTTCAATTCCATAACTTAGAGAATGATACATAATGGGAAATTTTGCCCTTAGAGTATATTTTAGTGATTAGATTCTGTTAAGAAAGATTTCATGTGTTTTTTTTCCAAATTGACAAGTGGTTATGACAGTTTGGAGCTTGTTTTGCTTAATCAAGTATTCAAGAATTCATCAACGCTCTGGAAGCATTGCATGCATAAATCTAATGAACTGTTACACTTATCTCAGTCTTATCTAAGCCAGTGGTAAAGGTCAGGCAGTTGCTGAAAGGCCCAGTGATCCTAACTCACAGAACCAATGTGTGTTTGTGTAAAAGCAGACATTTTGAAAATGTCCCAATCTGTGTCGTGATGAATCCATTTAGAAATCATTTACCCAGCATGGTGGCAAACGCCTTTTATCTCAGTACTTGGGAGGCTGAGACAGGAGGATGGCAGATTCGAAGCCAGCCTTAGCAACTTAGGCTCTCAGCAACCTAGCGAGGCCCTGTTTCCAAATTTAAAAAAAATAGGGCTGGGGGTGTAGCTCAGAGGTAGAATGCCTGTGGGTTCAATACCTAGCACTACAAAAAAAAAGTCAGTACATCATATTCGGAAGGTAGATTAGTCAGTGATCTTTATACATTGCAGGACTTTTCATCCTCTCAGAGGCAGTATTGATTACTTCAGAGTCCAACACTTGACACATCCCACTTACTTGGGTCCACATCCCGTTGCTAAATCTAAAAGGAGGAAAAAAACTTCGGGACCTAATAATTTTTAAAAAGGAGTTAGAACAAATTTACATACACTGCAACTCAAAACATGCTTTATAATTATAGATATAAGGAGATGTACATAGAGATAAGGAATGCTGACAGGAAATAAAATTCAGAGATGAAAATCTCCAAGTAACCAGTCATCTTTATCCTTCCCTACTTCAGCCTATTACTAATCCCTCATGGCTAACTTGGTCCAGATAGAATCTTACGTGGCAGCCTCAGTAAACAGCGTCCGAAAGCCTTCCCATGAGCATTAGGCATCCTTACTTCTCACGTGGAAAGGTTTTCCACTGTATCACTGCTTACTTTTGGTCTTAAGGGATTTCTCTTCTGTCACACTCTCATAGGAGACTTAAGGGAGGTCACATTTCCCAGTGGTGAGCACATCTGTGCTCAGCACTTTGAAAGCAATATCTCATTTAATCTTTATAATAATTTTGTACACATAAGGAAACTGAGGCTCTAGAGATGTTATCACTTGCCCAAGATTATCTCCCTAATGTAACATATGTATATCCATGTGTGTGGGTAATTCATCTATACACACATTCTTTCTACCACATTAAATTGAGAAGGATGAAAGGATGAATAGGTATGAAATGGAGACTAGGTATGAAATCTGTATATCACAACATTCAATATCATTACTGTACTCAATGAATAAGTGTGAATAAATAGGTTCTAGTGAATAGGTATGAAACAGTGAATAGGTATGAGATATGTGTATCTTGGTATTCAATATAGCTACCGTACTAAATGACAATTAAATATAAGCATTCCTCATGGAGTGAAAGCACTAAAAACAAAATATATAACTGTTAGATTTGGCCTTGATACAAGCTAGGTGCAGGTTTGGGAACTAAAAATAATGTTTATGCGACTCAGTTTCCTCCTTCCATTTACCTGATCTGTCTCCGCATTCCCTCATTCTCTATGCACTTGCCCCTTTATTATCTTAATAATAGCAGTTATAAGACATGATATAAATATAAAATAAATATTGCCTTTAATTATTTATTGCCCACTTGTTTAGAATCTAAAATTCAAGTTAATAAGTACCTTCCCCATGTCTTTTATTGCTATATCCCCACTGGTTAGACTGTTCTTCGAAATGAATAAGCACTCTAATATTTGCCGAGAGAGACAGAGAGAGAGACAGAGACAGAGACAAAGACAGAGAGACAGACAGAGAGAGAGAGAGAGACAATGATAATATGAATATAAACTGAGAAAGAAAAACAGACCACAAAAACTCCCCCATCACAGAGCTTTTCTCTCTGCATGGTCATTTTCTGTTTCCTATTCTCTGTCTCTCACTGGAGACTGAGCTTAGGGTTGTCTTCACAATGATATCCTCATTCAGAGGAACAGTGTCTGGTCCTGCCATAGGTTAGATCCTCAATAAATAAAAATTGTCAAAAAAAAAAGGTCTGAAAAGCTGGGACCATTCACTTCATTATCATCATCATGAAGTTGTTCACCTGGAAAGTAAGTTTTTTTTGTGTGTGGTACTGGGGATTGAACCCAGGGGTGTTCTACCTCCAAGCTACACCCCTAGCTCTATTTTTTTATCCTTTATTTTGAAATCGGGTCTCACGAAGTTGCCAAGGGCCTCACTGAGTAGCTGAGGCTGGCCGCGAACCCGGATCCTCTGGTCTCCGCCTCCCAAGTACTGGGATTACACGCGTGCGCCACCATGCCCAGCTGGAAAGTAAGTTTGAAGAAATCAAAATTAATGAAGAAAAACAAAAAATAAAATGAACTTAATATTTCCCTACATTTCCAGACTTTTCAGGTGTTCTGAATTTCTTGGAAGTATGAAAGAATTAATGCATGAACTAACCAAATATATCAAATTGAAACTATAATTATTAAGTAAACCCTAGGCCTCTGTTGGTTGGCGACTATTTGTGCCTATGCCAGGAAAGTTTGTGTCCTGTGCCATTAAACCAGAGCCTATCCATTTTTGTTTCCTCCCTTAGTCTGTGAACTTCTGGTATGTGCTGGTGATGAACGATGAGCACACAGAGAGGCGCTATCTGCTCTTTTTCCTTCTGAGCTGGGGACTTCCATCTTTTGTCGTGATTCTCCTTATAGTTATTTTGAGAGGAATCTACCGTCAGAGCATGCCACAGATCTACGGACTCGTTCACGGTGACCTGTAAGTACATCTGGGCAAGACCTTTGCCTTCTTACTCTCTTTTTGGATCTTGGCAGCTTTACTAGTAGACCGTGGATGCAGTTGCCTAAGAGGTGTGACTGAAGGCTCAGCAAGAGGACCTTGGCTTTCCTGGCACACTGTCTGAACTTCCTCTATTATTTCTTTAACTAAGAACATATTGTCTCTCAAGGTCTTGTGACAGGTGCAATTTTCTCAGGTGAGTTGGTGTATCAAACAGCTCACAGTAATTCGTACCTCAGCATAATTTAGTTTGTTAGGTGTGGCAAATACTAATATCTAGCAAAATCAAGGCACTATAAAAATTTGATAAAGAATCAGTGGAAAACTTTGGGGTGAGCACATTATCCAAGGAGTATGTGTTCAGGGGGAGTAGAGGGTGGCAGGTGCCACCACCCCTAAGATCCTTAAATACCAAAGATGGTATCAGAGTGAATGCAGTCTGCAGAAAACTTGGGAACTGGATGGTGTCCTTCCTAGATAGTCTTATTAATAAGTAATCTTGAAATCTAACACTTTTTAATACACACACAAACATACATACATGCTTTAATCCAAATCTGGCATTTTGTAGCTTTGAGGACACTCAACCCCTTTACTGATTCCACATAGAGGGGATACAGGGGGAAAAACAAAACAAACAAACCCTTTGTACTAATAAAGCTTAACTAGCTCCCTTGGTCTAAGAGAAAAAGTAAAATTCTAAATAAGAAAGAAGAGCCTATTCACAATCTTATGTGGATAATATTACCTAATTATCTTACAGGTGGTTATGAAGATAAAACTTAGATGTGAAAAGGGGTAAAGTACTGTATAAGCAGGAGTTATTTCTATAGTACTATTGCTTCCAATCAGTTATATATTTAATAAATACTTGTTATTGATGTTTGCAAATGTGTTTCACACATGGGCAATCACAGACACACACCTTGTACCACATTTAGCAAAAGAAGACTAGCTATGTAAAACATGCACTCACGCACACTCTCTCTCTATCTCTCTCTCTCTCTCTGAAATGCTCTTTATAATCATTTTGTCTTTCATTGATATTTGAGATTCTCTCATACTGATTACTTTATAGTGTTATAATGTATTTTGTCCATTTAGCATTCTAAAAGCCTGTACTCCTCTAGAAAGGAATGTTAGTGTCTTCTTGGAATCATAACTTTTCACATTTTGCTATCCCTGTAATTAATTTAGATCTTGGGCTGCCAGGATTAATTTCAGGAAATTCATCATCATTCTTCACTAAATATGATGTAACCATGAGGCAAGACCTGGTGGCCAGCAGCTCATTCCTTTCATGAATCCTTAGGAAGAGAGGGCTTATTTGGAGGCAATTTTAACATTACATGTGTACTCTGTTGTGTGGACACACCACCTTTTCTTTATCCTTCATCTATTGATGAACACCTAGGCTAGTTCCATAACTCGACTATTGTGAATTGTGCTGCTATAAATATGGGTATGCATGTATCACTATGGTATTCTGACTTTAATTCTTTGGGAAATATTCTAAAGAGTGGTATAGTTGGGTCAGATGATTGTTGCATTCCTAGTCTTTTGAGGAACCTCCATAGTGAGCTCCATAGTGGTTGTACGATTTACAGTCCCACCAAGAGTGTATGAGTTCCTATTTCCACACATCCTCACCAGCATTTATTATTATTTGCATTTTCGATGAATGCCATTCTAACTGGAGTTAGATAGAATCTCAATGTAGTTTTTGATTTGCATTTCTCTGAGTACTAGTGATTTTGAACTTTTTATATATATATTTTGGCGATTTGTATTTCTTTTTTTGAGAAGTGTCTATTCAATTCTGTTTTTATTTGTTTGTTTTGTTGTTAAGTTTTTTGAGTTCTTTAGATATTCTAGATATTAGTCTTCAATCAAAGGAGTACCTGGTGAAGATTTTCTGTAGGCTTTCTCTTCAGACTCTTATTACTTCTTTTGCTGCACAGAAGCTTTTTAGTTAATGTTTTAATGGAAAATAATGGTGCTGAAAACACTTTAAATATTGGTGTTCTCTATACACAGACTTTGTCTACTCTTTCAAATCATTCTTATCTATTATCATGGCTTACTACCATTTTATACATGATAACTCCCCGAAGTTATCTCTCTAGCCTAAAGCCCTTTTCTGAACTTCATATTTATATTATATATTTAGGGTCTAATAAAAGTATTTATCAGAGTAACACAGTGATACACTGATATCTCATATTTAGCATAGGGTAAAATTGGTCCACTAAGATGCTTTGACCCACATTGTCTAATGAAAAGTCTACCACCCACCTAGGTATGCAGGCTGTGAATTTGAGAGTTATTTTCTACATCTCATCCCTTATATTCCACATCCTATAATTGAAAATTATTTTCAGCATAAGTCCTAATGTCTTCCTAATAAACTTTCTCATTTTAATCTTCATCTCTTATTTCATCACCTCCTCTTTAGTTTAATCTTTGTTATCTTTGGTTTGTTGGGCTGCCTTCTAACCCATGTCCCCGTCTCTTACTTCCTCAATTTCTAATCTATTCATGAAGTTCTGGAATGTGGAAATGATCATACCACTCTGCTGGCTAAAACCCAACGTACTCAAAGTTAATAAATGAAGTCTCCTACACTTATGAGGGAATAGTGCTCCACTGAAATAAAGGCAAAAGTAAATGAAATTTGCCCTTGAGTGATTTGCCATTGGTTGACTAGTGGTGTCTGGAGGTAGGCTCCTCTGAGTGGTTTATATTGAGTGTCTCTGGAAGTAGTCACCTATTGGGGGGGGGGATGTCTTCTTGGCTGCTGAAGGTAAAGAAAACAACCTGAAAGAGACCTTATCATGCAAAGTGCACAGGAAAGAGAATACAGGGCTGAGTCAAAGCCAGGTAGAAGCAAAAGGAATGTGGTCCTGAGGATTGCTTGAAATAGAGGATATGCCATTAATCTGACACCCCACTTCTGTAAATGCTGAAAGGGAGTGTGATTGGGAAGGAGTGTCAGAGCCAGGCCCTAAGAGATGAGGACAGTGAAGACATGGCTTGTCACGAGCTCAGGATTCCTACCTCTAAGCAACAAGAACCCAACATGTGAGTAAATGTCAGTAACGGTAAAAATGACAGTTATGATAGGCTGTTTTTTTACTTCCAACATGCTTTTTTCTTCTTTGTTGCTAATTCATATTAATTAAAACTTAAGAAAAATCAACAAATACCTATTGAATAATGATTATGTGCAAAGACCTAAATGAACTCTCTTCTATAAGCTTACAATTTGATTGTAAGAAAAATGCATGTTCGTAACTTAAATTTAAAATTGATTCGTTTTTTAGAAATATAATCTCTGAGTATTTTAGCTTCACATTTTATTTTAGATGCTTTTAACAAATCTTAATTATAACCTACTCTGATTATCCTGCTTCTGAACTAAATTACCCATTTTATAAATTGCTCCATCCTCTGAAAACAATGTAATTTTGCTGGCTACATTAGAAGAAATGTTATTAATACAGAGGACAAATCTCTGTATTCTTAATTGGAAATATGTAGAGGTAATTGTTCTGCATGGTAAATGTGATATATGAGAATATTTTTATTAAATTACTTAAAAGGAAAAATTATGAAAAATGCTTATAAATACAGGGAGCCTTATACATATTGTCTGAGCATTGAAGAAAGTAGCCACACATCTGTGGAAGAGGAAGGCTGTCAGGATCTCCTAGATTTCTCTTCCTGGATAGGTGTGGGGTGTAATTGACTGTGGCTAGGCACTTACACATGTGTGCACACATGCTTCACATCCTGTAGCAACTTTAAACTAGCATTTTCCACCTATTCAGACCCTAAAATAAAGAGAGCTTGAAAGCACGCTTCCCTCCAAGATCTTAGAATCATAGAATCTAAGGGTCGGAAAATGTCCAGTTTGTTTTAGTAAAGTTCCAGGCACTTCCTCAAAAGCACATTATCTTTCAAATTCCTGTTCAAAGATTTGTTAGCTTCTTGAACTTCTTGTTCTAAACGTCCTCAGTTTATTTGACTTTTTATGGCTACTGATCATACAGCTCATTCTGCTAATGCTCACCTTGTTCCCGTATCCCAGTTTACAGTCTTATCTCTCATAGCAACAGCTTCAGCTATTCTGGCTACTCCTTTATCTCTCTGAGAAAAATTCCACCTAGTATCTTGAGTTACATCTCTCATGGTTTCTCATAGATCCCAGGTCGTCCTCTCTACACTCAAGGTGGAAGCCAGACAAAAGGAGAATTCTACAAGCATTGAATTCAGTCTCCATCAGTCTTTGAGTACCCCTCACAGAATTGCTGACAAGTTTTTATTTGATTTGTGTTGGAACTTTTCTATGACAAAGGACATATTTCCTCCCAAGATTTCTTCCTGAAGTCGAAAGCTATTGCTTTTACATTCTGACTTGATATCTGGTTCCTGGGTTCATCCCAAACAAACAAAATAAGGTAATGTTTTTCACATGAAGATACTTCAAATATTTGTCCCAGTTCTTTCTTCTAAGCTTGACATTTCTGATTTTTTCTGATAGTTCCTCATATGACATCTCTTCACTATTTTGGTTGCTCTTCTTTAAATTTATTCTGTGTATATCAATTCTTTTTTTTTCTTTTTTACATTTTATTTTGAAAGAATGTTAAACTTAAAGAAAAGTTGCAAAAATTGTTCAAAGTTTACATACACCCTTTATCCAGGGTGCATACATGTTTACCTAACCATAGTACAATGTTTGAAACCTGGAAATTCACCATGATAAAATACTGTCAACTAATCTTCAGACCTTGTTTGAATTTCATCATTTTCTTCCGTCATGTCCATTTTCTGTTCTGAAATCCAAAGCAGTGTTTCACATTGCATTTAGTGGTTGTGTATTCTTGGTTTCTTCTAATCTGACAATTCCTCTGCTTTTTGTTATTTTTTTACTTTTAGTAAGCATTGATTGGTCAATTATTTTATAGAATGAATTCAAATTTGGGTTTCTTTAGTGTTTTCTCATGACTGGGTGGAGTTTATGCATTTGGGGCTAAAATAACAATGTTAAAGTACAAGTTTTTTCACATGAACATTTTTTTCAATCTCCTTGAGTAATGTCTAGGAGTGGAATTGTTAGGTGCTATGATTTAAATTTTCTGCTTTTGGCCAGGCGTGGTGGTGCACGCTTGTAATCCCAGTACTTTGGGAGGCAGAGACTGGAGGATCCGGGTTCGAGGCCAGCCTCAGCTTGCTCTCTCTCTCTCTCTCTCTCTCCCCCTCTCCCTCTCCCTGTCTCTCTCTCTCTCTCTCTCTCTCTCTCTCTCTCTCTCTTTCTACTTAGTGAGGCCCTCCGCAACTTCATGAGACCCGGTTTCAAAATAAAGTATAAAAAAATAGGGCCGGGGGCATAGCATGGAGGTAGACTGCCCCTGGGTTCAATCCTTGGTACCGCAAAAATAAATAAATAAATAAATAAATAAAAATAAATTTTCTGCTTTCAAGATTATCTCTTTATCTTTCATCACTAATTTTTGTATAACTATGGTCTTTAAGGTTATCTTAATTAGAGTTTGTTGAGCTTCTTGAATTTGTAGATTAATGCTTTTTCATCAAATTTGGGGAGTTCGGGGCTGTTATTTCATCCAATATTCTTTCTACCCATTTCTCTCTTCTTCTCTTTGGAACTTTATTGTGCATACACTGGCACACTTAATGATGTCCTACAGAGCTATAAGATGCCATTTTTTCTTCATTTTTTTCTTTCTGTTCTTCAGACTTGTTAAGTTCAACTGATGTATCATATATATCGAATCTTTCTTTTTCCTGCTCAAATCTACTATTGAGTCTCTTAGTGAAATTTTTATTTTAATTATACTTTTCAACTCTAGAATTTACATTTGGTTCTTTTTGATAATTTCTATCTCTATTGATTTGATAGAACATCATTCTTATACATTCATTTAGTTCTTTAGATATAGCCTGGTCATAGTATGGTCACCAACATCTCCATTCTGTTAGCTTAGTAACAGTTGGTGATTGGACAGAGATTTCCTTAAATGCTTGGGACCAAAAAATCTCCCAGTCTCTGCCAAAGGACACTTGTGAGTGTTTTGGGACAAGACTTCAGCACAACACCAGGAAGTTAGCCTTCACTTCCTACTTAAGTACACCCTCAAAGTCAGTGAGAAGAGAGAGTCTGTAGTCTTTCCTGTGCATGAGCACGGCCCTGGGCATGCATATTTCCTTATATAGATTACCAGGCATGGATTAGAGCTTTAGAGCTTTTCACAGCCTTGTGGATATCTCATTCCCTAGCTTTTCTTGTAATCATTTTCCCAAGTTTTGTTATCCTCTGGCTTGGGGTGCCAGGATGCTACATTAACACACAACCCCATCTCTTTTTAATTCCTACTCAAGGAACAGACACTTTGCACCAGCTAAGCTCTGAGATGGGTCAAATACAGAAAGCCTTGCACGTTGAGGCTTTCTTTGGGAATAAAGCTTCATTTGATCCCCACAAGCCCTCTCCCTCATGGGTACCAGATTGTACCAGAAATGGGAGCTGTTATTTTTCAAGGATAGTAAATATGCCTGGCTGATTTTTTTTTTTTTTGAAGTACTGGGGATTGAACCCAGGGGCATTTTACCTCCAGGCTACACCCCAGGCCCTATTTTTAATTCTTTATTTTGAAACAGGGTCTCACTAAGTTGCAGAGGGCCTCACTAAGTAGCTGAGGCTGGCCGGGAACCCGGATCCTCTGGTCCTAACCTCCCAAGTACTGGGATTACAAGCATGCGCCACCATGCCCAGCTAATTTCTTGAGTTTTGAAAAATTTAATTCTGAAAATTTTGGCCAGCCTTCCCATTGCATATAATGGATCAGAGAATTTTCATAGACACTTATTCTTCTATTTTCTACTGTTACCCTGCCCTCAGTTTTCAAGAGAAATAAAATTATATATATATTATATAATGATATATATCATGCTTTGTCTGTGATTTAAAATTAATTTTATCACTTTTTATTTATGCTATTTTATGCATGTAACTTTAAAAAATATAGTTACATTTATCGATGTTTCCTTTCTTTTTTCTTTTTGAGGTACTGGGGATTGAACCCAGGGGCATTCTACCTCCGAGCTACACCCCCAGCCCTATTTTTTTATTCTTTATTTTGAAACAGGGTCTCACTAAGTTGCAGAGGCCTCACTAAGTAGCTGAGGCTGGCTGCGAACCCAGATCCTCCAGTCTCAGCCTCCCAAGTACTAGGATTACAAGCGCGTGTCACCACGCCTAGCTTTCGATGTTTCCTTTATTGACTCTGGATTTTTAGCCATAGTTAGAGAACTCTTCATGACATAAAAGTTGAAACGGAATTAGCACATGCTTTCTTCTAATACTTGTATTTTTTAAATTGAAATTGCTATTATATTTGAACTTTATTTTTGTCTCTGGACTGGTACATAGATACTTTATGTTTTTAATGGGATAACATTGAATTTATAATTTAAATTGGAGGGAATGGCCATCTTTATAATGTTGAGTACAAAAATAAGGGATATGTTTTCATTTATTCAATTCTAGTTTCGTGTCTTTCCAGACTGTTTTATACTTTTCTTCTAATAGATTTTGAACATTATTTGTTAAATATATTCTTCCATGTTTAATCTTCTTTGTTGTTATTGTAAGTAGGGCTTTTCTGACCATTATATCTTGTGTTTATTGTGTGTAAAATGAAAGCTATTGATTTTTATATACAAATTGTATATCCTTTCTATGGAATTATTGTATTTAGTTTTATCATTTCTTTCCTGAGAATTTCCAATGATGCTATTATATAATCTTCAAATAGACATAACTTTCCTTTTTCCTTTTTGAAACCAATTATTATGCCATTAATTGATTTCTCTTTTATGATTTGATTGGCTAATACCTTTGTACAATATTGAATAGTAGTGGACACAGCAGACATCCGAGCCTCATTCCTGATTCAGTGCATATGCCTCTAATATTTCCTCTTTAAATGAGACACACTACCTTTATTAGTGAAATATACATATTTTATCCAATTAAGAAATGTCTCTTAATTTTTATATGCTTGAGTGTTTTTATTGTAGATGGGTATTGAAATTGTCAAAATCTTTTCAGCATCTTTGAAGATAATCATATGATTTTTCTCAGGTATCTTAATATGGAATATATTATTGAATGGAAGAAACCTGGATTCCAAGAAGAAATTCTTCTTGGTCATTATATTATTTTCTTTATATGAAGTTATATTATCTTTATTTATATTTCATTTATTATTATTGCATCACTATTCATGAGTAATCTTGGTCTATAGTTTTCCTTCTTTATACTGTCCTTATTTGGTTTAAGTAACTGTGTTTACTTGCTTTGTAAAGGAACTTCAGGAGTTTTTCTTCCCTTTTATGGAGAGTGGATCTTTGAAAGTTTGATAAAATATTCTGTGAACCCATCTAGGTCTGGTGTGTGTGTTTGTGTGTGTGTGTGTGTGTGTGTGTGTGTGTGTGCACATGTGTGGTTTACACACTTGAAAACAAATAGGAACAATTCTGTCCATTTATTTACCTTGTAATTTATCCATTTCATGTAAGTTTCCAAATTCATTTGCATTGAAGACTGTAAATGTTCATCAGTTCTTTGTGATAGGTCCACTAACATGAAATTTTCCACAAGCTACTCCACCAGAGTGACCTGGTTTGGCTAATATCAAAACAGCATGACAAAGTTCCTTGTTAGCTGCATGTTGCTGTAGCTATGGATAATGAAGGGATGGCATCTGAGAGCCTAATCATTTGTCCAGTACATAGTTTTCAGAATTCAGTTTGAATAATTGCAATGGTCTTTATATTCCATAGCTGTGTTCCCATGGTCATGCAATACTTAAAATGTACTAGCAAAACATTCAAGTTAATAAAAGTTGCCATGAAAAGAGAAAGATGAGAATTTCTTACGATCAGTTTAACATTCTAGGTTTACAAACCTCTAGGGTCATTTTACCCATCATAATTACTGGATAAATTCATAGCTATTTTACTTCCTTCACTCATTTTATCCATAAAGTCTTCATTGAATATTCTTTATATAGAGTGTCAGATAAGCCAATACCATAATGTCCTGCAAAAATTATTTATTACTTAACACCTACTCAAACTCCACCTCTAGTATCCTTTTCTGTAAGGGAAATAGCATCATCAACTAGCATCATTTAGTAAAACATATATATATTCAATCATTCTGGCTCGTTGACATTTGTAAATAAGCTTCATGGCCCAATGTAAGTGTGTAACTCTCTGATTTCTGTCTAGTACATAAAGCATCAAACTCTTATTTAAATGTTCTCACATTTCAGAACACCTAGGTACAGAAATGCAGAGACCTAAATGCGTCCTTCAGCAAACTCAATGTACTAAATATATCCTGAGATGTGGCTGTCAGATTTTCCTTGGTTGGAGTACAGTGGCTTCCAACTACCTTTCAGGGGCTTTGGAGGTAGATAGACAAGGAATCAACTACTGGCATGGCCATGTTCTAGCTGTGTGACTCTGAGCAAGTTATTTATCTTCTGTGAACTTGAAGTTCCCCATATGTGGACCAGGCATAATAAAACCTGTTTCATAGGACTGTGATGTAAATTAAATGAGATGATTCATGTAGGGAAAATGTACGTATGGTACTTGCATGGAAGAGAGGACAGAGAGTGACAGCCACATGTACAGGTCTGGGAAACTGACCCAATAAATTTCTGGAGAATTTCTTACTAGTTTACTACCTCCAGTTATTCTGAAGCCTTTTATTTTTGATTCATCTTAGTCACTTGGATTGCAAACAGTACACTCTTTAATATTTTTGAAATGCTAAAGTTGCTACCAACCTAAGTTAAGAATTTGTTTTGTTTTTGTCATAAATCAGAAAAATGCCTCTAAAACTTGTAGTCTGTAATTGTACTGTCTTAGTTTGGACTTCTATAATGAAATAGCCTAGATTGGACATCTACAAGCATTTGCCTTTTTTACATATACTCAAAACAAAAATGAGTTACAAGTGTACGATATTGCAATTTACTTTTACTTATAGGACAGTTTCCTATATCAGTATGTGTATCTACATCATTTTATGTTGTAATGCTCTGTTGTATATTTAATCAACCCTCTTGGTAGATGTGAACTATTTCCAATTTTTCTTTATAACATTATTCTAATGACTGTATGTTTTAGTCTGTTTTGCATTACTACAATGAAATATTCAAGGCAGGCTAACTTTATAAATAAAAAGTTTATTTAGATCATAGTTTTGGAGAGTCTAGGGCATGGCAGTAGCATCAGCTCAGCTCTGGTGAGGGCCGCCTTGGCTACATTACATCATGATAGGAGCATGTGTGTAAAGAGATTACATCCCCAAACAGGAAGCCAACATCTGGACATAGTGGAAAATCCTTTCAGTCTCTTGGGAAGCTCTGTCAGGAATATCACTTGAGACCAGGAGTATAGGATCAACCTTGGCAACATAGCAAGACCACATCTCAAAACAAAACAAAGGCCAGTAATCCCAGTCCTTGGAAGACTGAGAGAGGAGATCACGGGTTTGAGGCCAGCCTCAGCAATTTAGCAAGGTTCTCAGCAACTAAGTAAGACATTTTTTCCGAAATAGGGCTGTGGATGTAGTTCAGAGGTAGAATATCCCTGGATTCAATCTTCAGCAACACACACACACACACACAACACACACACACACACACCCCTACAAACAAAAAACATGAAGCTAGAGAGACAAGGGTCCCACAGTTCCTTCCATGGGCAAGTCCCCAATTAACCCAAGGACCTCCCACTATGTCCCCCATCTTAAAAGTCTAACTACCTAACTACCAATACTAACACCCTGGGGACCAAGCCTCCAACACATGAACCTTTGGGGGGACAAACTTAAACCATATCCAAACCATAGCATCATACATATATAATTATCTTTGTACACTTATGTTAATGTTTCATAGAATAAATTCTGAGTGTGGAATGACTCAAAGATATATCAATCAAAAGATATAAGATATATAATATATATAAAGAGATATCTATCTGTATGATATATATATATATAAAATGTTTTACTTTTTAAAAAGATAATGTCAGAGTATTTCCCAAAAGAATGTATCCATTGATACTCAAATCATGAATTATGACAGAGCCTATTTCCTCACATTCTTGGCAACTCTGGTCGTCTTCAGGTTTTTGTAAATATTTGCCAGTGTGATATATTTTATTATATATAGTAGACAGGTTTTTAATTTGCATGTCTTTAATTATTAGTTATATTTTAGCTTCCTTAATAGTTTAGCACTCTACTAAGTATATATGCTCATTTATTCTTATACAATCCTATGAATTTGAATATCTTTGCATAGATTTATTTAGCATTTTTATTTTCATTTAATTGTTCATCTCTCTGTATTAATTTTTCTTATTGCTCATGTTTTCAATGATGTAAAGACTACTTCCTCGTCCTTTTATTTTTTCCTTTTTTCTTTTTTTTGGGGGGGGAGATAAGGTGGTGGGCTACATTGGGGTTATTAATTTTTATCTCTTCAACTTTTATTTCTCTGTATCTTTCTTCTATCCATTTTCAGGAAATTTACATTTTAATATATAAGATGGATTTTTGTGTGATATCAAACTATTTCTGAGAATTATTTTAAATATTTTGTGTCCTATTTAAAATTTTCATCTGTAATAATACTGCAGTTAACATGTGGAGAACATTTAAAGTGATTTACTAAGGGTCAAAATGGTGGAAATATGTGTTGACTCAAGAACTTTTGTCTGTGTTCATCCTAATTTATTGACTGGAGGGTGAGTCAGGAAGACTAATGATTACTTTTAAATACAAAGTGCTAATAACTTGGGCATTTGAAATATCATGCTGGAATAAAGCATTAGGAAATAGTTAATTGTAAAACTACAGGAGGTGGAATTGTAATAAGAGATGTTTGTGAGGTTGCATTTTATCTTATTTTCTTTAAAAATTTTAGGTGAATAATGAAAATTTTGGTTACATTTCATTTTCAGAAGATCTCTGCTACAAAGTATTTTGCAATTTCTCAGACTCTCATTTGGAAAACTATTTAAAAAAACTCATGCAACCACAAAAATTCAAGTGTATATTATTCACAAAAAGCAAATAAGTTATTTATTTATAGAGGAAGTACTGTCATAGACATCTCTAATGAAAAGGAAATGCCCACAAATATAAACAGTTGATCAAAAAAGACATTTAGTGTAATTTAAGAAAACTATTCCTGGCTCAGAAGGATTTTCTGATAGTTGATTTTTGGGTTGCATTGCCTACTTTGTATCTTCTCAGGAGTAAAGATCTGCCTCCTATTTCTTTTTCTTAAAATGTTTTTTTCTACAAAAGTAATCAATATTTGTTTTAGAAATTATGGAAAGCAATGAAGATATAATTTTAAAAAATAAAAATCAGATGAATCCCCATCATTCAAACATAAGCATTTCCAATTATTAAAGCATTTGTTTGTCTAGATTTATATATTTTTGCTTTATAATACAAAATTGAGGCCACATAGTTTTAGCTCCTGCTTATTTCTTTTTTATAATTTTTCATATACTTTTATTGGTGCATTGTAATTAGAAATTATTAATGAGGCTCAGAGTGATAGAAACATACATGCACACAGCACTTGGAGTATTTCCCGCTGGGTCTTACTCTGTTCCTCCTTCTCCTCCCCATACATATTATCGAGATTGGAACTGATAACTTTGTATATGTACACAGCATTATTTGAACTATTTCCTTCATCAAGTCTCCCTTTTCCCTCCCCCCACCCCCAGTCCCCTTCCTCTATCCTTCTGATATCTCTCCTCGCTTATCTGAAGTCCCTTTTGTTTCCCAATTTCTTGTTTCCTCTATGAAAGAAAACATAATGACCCTTCACTTTTTGAGACTGGCTAATCTGACTTAGCATAATATTCTCTAGTTCCATCCATTTTCCTGCAAGTGACATAATTTTGTTCTCAATCACTGTATCACTAGAATTTCCTGTACTACTAAGAATACCTCAACATTTTAATGGATTTACAATATCTATCTCATGATAAAATTTATCAAACGTGTTTCTCATTCCCTAGCATTGAACATTCCAGTTCTTCCCCATCCCCATTTTTAATATCTACAAAATCTGCAGTGAATTTATTGTTATATTTCCATGACACAGATTCCTCGAAGTTAGATTACTGAATTAAGCCAAATCCCGAGGTACTAAATTAAGCTATGTGCAGTGGCTCGTGTCTATAATCTCAGTATTTTGGAGGTTGAGGCAGGAGGATTGCAGGTTCAAGGACAGAGCGTGGTAACTTAGACCCTGTTTCAAAACAAAAAGTAAAATTGGACTGGGGGTGTAGCTCAGTGGTAGAACACCCCTGGGTTCAATTCCCAGTGAGAAAGGAAAGAAAGTTAGTTAGTTAGTTGACTAAATTATGACATTTTCTGAGACATTGAAGTTGCCAAACTCCAGAAAAGTTAAACATTTTCAGTAGTAGCAAGATTAAGTAGTAGTCACCCAGCACCTGAGCCAGTCTTGATTGTGAATTTTATTAGCTTTATGATTTTGACAGGTAAATATAGTGTGTTTGTCAGGATCTCTAGAGAAACAGAACCTACAGAATCTTTGTATGTGTGTGTATATATAAAGAAATTTATTATAAGAAATTGGCCTGTGCAATTATGAAGATTAGCAATTCCCAAGGTCTACAAGGTAAGTCAGCAGTCTAGGGACCCCAGAGAGCTGAGGTTTCAGTTTGAGTCCAAAGGCAAGAAAAAAACAGTTGGAAGTTTGAAGGCCACCAGGCAGGAAGAATTCTCTCTCACTCAGGGGAGGATCCACCTCTTGTTCTATTCAGACTTTCAACTGGCTGGATGAGGCCCACTCATAGGAAGGAAGGAAACTGTTTCACTCAGTCTACAAACTTATATGTTAGTTTCATCCAAAAACATTCCTGCAGAAACATCCAGAATAATGTTTGACCCAATATCTGTCAAATAAGGTTCCTCCACCCCTATTTTTAATATTTAAAAAGATCTGCAATGAATATGCGATGCCATATTTCAAGTTGACACATAAAACTAATATCATATGTGTGTGTGTATATATATATATATATATATTTACACACCAAATATATATATATTTGGTGTGTAAATATATATTTGGTATATAAATATATATATATTTGGTCGCTATTTCTTTAATGAGACTAGAATTTGAATGTACTTTTACATGTTTTGGGTCATTTATACTTTTCTTATAAATTGTTCATATTCTTTGTTTATTCTTCTGGGTTTTTTTTATTCATTTGTGATGGCCTTATTCCTATTAGAATATCAGTTTTGCAGTACTTAATGAAAATATTTGCCACAACATATGATTTACATTTTTATAGTATAGTAAAATCTATACATTTTCCTTCTATTATTTGTATGCTTTGGATGTTTTTACTTTAAATTTCTTTTTATTCCTTTATATTTTTGAGGGTTCTTTATTTCCTAAATAAAGAACCTCCCACACTTCCATTATATTTACCTTAATTTCTTTTCTCTTTTTTAGCAAATGTTTCCTATTTATTGTTAATTCAAATTCAAGATATATTTGTTTTATTTTTATGGCATAAAATAATTTATTCCTTGTACTTGATAGTATTCTTCACACTAAAACCTATTGGCATTTTGTGTTACAAAGATTAAAATGATATTATTTTTCCATTGAGGTAAATTTTTCCTTCATCATCTTGAATGTTTGTAGATCTTTAAAAGTGGCTCACTCTTGTAATCTCAGTACTTGGGAGGTTGAGACCAGAGGGTCCGGGTTCGTGGCCAGCCTCAGCTACTTAGTGAGGGCCCCCACAACTTAGTGAGACCCTGTTTCAAAATAAAGAATTGAAAATAGGGCCAGGGGTATAGCCTGGAGGCAGAATGCCCCTGGGTTCAACCCCCAGTACCTCAAAAAAAATTAAAATTAAAAAATTAAAATTAAAAATAAAGAAAAACAAGTTACATAGTTTAAAAAATAAAAATAAAAAATAAATAAAATTCTATTTCTAGCCGGGCGTGGTGGCGCACGCTTGTAATCCCAGTACTTTGGGAGGAGGAGACCGGAAGATCTGGGTTCCCAGCCAGCCTCAGCTCACGCGCGCACGCGCGAGCGCGCACTCTCTCTCTCTCTCCCTGTCTTTCTCTCTCTCTCTCTCTCTCTCTCCTTAGTGAGGCCCTCCGCAACTTTGTGAGACCCGGTTTCAAAATAAAGTATAAAAAAATAGGGCCGGGGGCGTAGCGCGGAGGTAGAACGCCCCTGGGTTCAATCCCCGGTACCGCAAAAAAAAAAAAAAAAAAATTCTATTTCTATAATGTAAAGGTTTGGTTCGAATGTATATAGTTCTAGGTATTTTTTTCTAAGCTTGTATTATTCTTGGTAGACACCCAAATCCACTGACATGGTATGTTATACCCAATGAAGTTTTCTAAATTTACACATTTTATTTCCTCTTTTTTTCTGGAATCAGAGGTACCAAAGTATGTTAAGCACTTATCACTATACTTTATTTTCCATGTTCATAATAATCAGGTTAATTTTCAGCTCTTTTCTTTTGCCACACAACCCATCACAGCTCCTCCAGCTGTCTGCACACCAGTCCCTGGGCTTCTGCACTGCTGTCCTGGTTACCACCTCGGACGCCAGACTCGTTACTACATCTTCCCTATGCCTTTACTCCTTTGATCCCTCAGACAACCGTTGTCTGTACTTTCTTTTGCTTCTGTTTTTTTAGGCTTCTTTTGGTATTTTGTTTAAAATTCCAAGCAGTTTTCTAAATTTTTCTGACCCCTGTAACAATTTTCAAAATCATCTTTTTTTCTGGATTTAGGGGTTCACTTTTTCTTCTCATGTATGTTATTATTTTTATTTACTCATTCTACAATGAGATCTCTATGCAACTTTATATTATCCAATACATACAGTTATGAGCTGGGTGATCTGTTCACTTTGTTCCTAAGTAGAATCTTCTTTTTCAAATACAAAACTTGACCTAAGATATATATACATCATCATGGCCCAATTAACCTTGATTAATAAGTATCCAGGTGCTGTTGGTCTATAGGATGCAAGTGGTATTTACCTGCCATTACCTACATAGCCTAGTGGTCTGACACTTTAAAACAATGGAATACATGAAAAATCTCAACCCCCAGTAGACATTCCCACCAAGGTTTTTCCTGTCTTTGTGTCTGGTTGATACATCTTTCCATAGAACCAAAGTTCCCAATGTACCACACCCTAACACAGTCTCCTTTACCCCTGGTACTCCTATAGATTTGGTGAGCTACAGCCTCTAAAATGAGGTGTTGTAAATGTCATTAGAGCAGATTGAAGGAATAGATTGCTGGTAGAAGCAAGAGGAGTCCGGCTATCTCAGAAAGAAGTTCATGTGAGCTGCCCAGGTTTAATAGAGAGCCTGTACCTTCTAATGGAATGAATACCATTGAATACCAAATAAGTACCATGTAAGTTATTAGGTAGCTTGTTTCCTCGTGGGAAATTAAGGTATAAAGAGATACAAGGTCAAAATAATTAGAGGTAGCACATGCAGAATAAAAGCCAGTGTGTTTGACTTATCTACAGATCCATATCTACTCTCAAACACACACTAGGATTTCTATTCTGCTCAAAACAGAGTAAATTATGGTGCTTTATTTGAATATTTGATAGTTTCTCAGAAAATAAAGGAAGTAGTGAGGCAAACTATTTGACATGATTCTGTTCAATTCTAGAAATAGAAATAAAAAGATCCTAGGAGAAACCTACACTTGCCTAATGGGGCCATTGATAAACAGGAAAGGAAACCCAAAACATAACTAGATAGATATATGTACACACTAAAATTTAAGAAGATCACTTTTGAGACAGACAAAAATAATATAATATTTTATGAACAGAGACTGAAAGAAAAGATAGTGCCAGAGGAATGAATGTTTCAAAATTTAAATTCAAATGGGATAGTTGGAAGTAATTTTAAAGAGGGAGAAAAGGGGAAGCAATCATCAAAGCCAATGTAGGTATATGTGCTCTTTCTGGTGGGCTCATATTTAAGAAGGACAGGCATAATGTAGGAAAGTGTCATTAACAGAAAATGAGTGAATAATGTAAAAAAGAGAGAGAAGCTTACACCTAAAAATGACAAAATGACAATTGGAGGACAGGAGAAACCATTTAAAGTTTATGTTCATTTTATTTTATTTTTATATCTTTATTAATTATTTTATTAGTGCATTGCAATTATACATCATAGTGAGGTTTAATGTGATAAAACATGCATGCACATAGCTGTTGGTGTATTTCCCTCACATCCCACTCCACTGCCCCCTCCTTCCTCCCTGCACATGTTAGTGAAATTGGTTGTAATACTTTCACATATTTAAAAAAAATAAAATTTAGCCGGGCGTGGTGGCGCACGCTTGTAATCCCAGTACTTTGGGAGGTGGAGACCGGAGGATCCGGGTTCGCGGCCAGCCTCAGCGCGCATGCGCGTGCGATCAATCTCTCTCTCTCTCTCCTCTCTCCTCTCTCTCTCTCTCTCTCTCTCTCTCCCTAGCGAGGCCCTCCGCAACTTCGTGAGACCCGGTTTCAAAAAT
>PVJS01033671.1:0-22036 GCA_004027185.1 Glis glis
ATCCCCAGTAAACACACACACACACACACACACACACACACACACACACACACACCACCAGCGCAATGAATTTCCTCGTAATTTCCATGGTAGGGATATAACCTGGGTTGGGTGTGTCATCAACAGAATGCTCTTCTAATGGCTGCCATGGGATCTTGGGTGATTTCCTTAAATCTCCAACATCCAATGTCCTCATCTATAAAATAAAGATAACACCAACATCATGCTGATATTATTATCATTACTGGTGTAGAAGATTGTGTCAGTACCAAATTGTACTTTGCAAAGGAGTCCTGTAAATGATAGCTCCTGATCTCAGAGTATTTGCACCTAAACCTTCAAGTTTCTAGAGGGAGAAAACTTGGATTCCTTCATGTATTTACTCAACTGAGGGCTGGGGAGATAGTTTAGTGGTAGAACACTTGCTAGCATGCTAAGGCCTTGGGCTTGATCCCTAGCACAGAAAAAAAAGATATTTACTCAACTAAATGCATAGATTATGACCAGAACTTTGTTAAAAAAAAAACAACTTCTCAGTTGGGCATAGTGGCACATGTCTATAATCTCAGTCCTTGGGAGGTTGAGACAAGTGAATCACAGGTTTACAACCAGCCTCAGCAACTTAGTGAGACCCTTAGCAACTTTGTGAGATCCTGTTTCCAAACAAAAAATAAAATACGGCAACCTCCTGAGGCCCTCCATAACTTAGTGAGACCCTGTTTCCAAATGAAAAATAAAATAGGGCTGGGGATATAGCTCAAAGGTAGGATGACCTTGGGTTCAATCCCCAGTACCATTCACACAATAAAGATAAAAATAAATAAAAAGGGCTGGGGTGTAGTTTGGAGGTAGAATGCCCCTGGGTTCAATCACCAGTATTATTAAAAAGAAAAATTTGTTCAATGTTAACATCTCCTCCCCTGACCAAAAAAAAACAACAACACTTTAAATGTTTTCTAAATAATCACATTCTTCAAAAACAAGCAACCAGGGATATAGAGCGTTTTCTCATTTATGATTCATCCAAGTGAGTGAAAGAGCATTTACTCTGAAGGAGAGTGGCTCATACATGGCAACACCGTATAGGTAACTCCCGATTCATTTATCAGAGTTTCAGTGTATGCAGTTATGCTTCAGGAATGTTGGTTTAGAGTCCATATTCCTGTAACACACCATGATGTCACACAATTCTAATGTACTTGAGGTTTTTAAAATTTTTCATTACTAGTAGGGCGTGGTGGCGCAGGCCTGTAATCCCAGTACTTGGGAGGCTTAGACAGGAGAATTGCAGGTTTGAGGCCAGCCTCAGCAATTTAGCAAGGCTCTCAGCAACTTAGTGAGACCCTGTTTCAAAATAAAATAGGAGCGGGATGTAGCTCAGAGGTAGAACACCCCTGATTCAATCCCCAGTACCACATACATACACATGAGTGTACACACATAAACACACACACACACACACACACACACACACACACACACATACACACAAATTATTAATAAAATCCTACCAATGACAAAACTGAGACATCCCTCAATTCTATCTCCCAGCCAGAAGTCAGAAGTTTGGTGAACAGTATTTCAGAATATTTTTCTATATAAATACTACTAGATTATGACTTTTTACAAATAATAATATATATTCTCTCTCCCCCACCCCTTGGGAATTGAACCTAGGACCTCAATCATGCTAGGCAGGCACTCTACCACTGAGCTACATCCCCAGCCCTTTCTTATTTTCCTTCCTTCCTCCCTTCCTTCCTTCCTTCCTTCCTTCCTTCCTTCTCTCCCTCCCTCCCTCCCTCCCTCCCTCCCTTGGGTATTGAACCCAGGGGTATTATATCTCCAAGCTACAGCCCTTTTTATTTTTTATTTTGAAACAGGGTCTTGCTAAGTTGCTGAGAGTCTTGCTACATTGCTGAGGCTGGTCTCAAACCTGCGATCCTCCTGTCTCAGCCTCCCAAACAGCAGGGAATACAGGCATGCACCACCACATCCAGCTATATACTGTTACTTCTGGATTCACCAGTTTAAGACTCTATCTATTGGCTCCCCGTTATGAAAGATGAGGAGTTAAATAACTAATAATTCCCTCCTCCTGCCTCCATTTTTGTAGTTGCTATTTTCAGTTCCTCTCTTTGTACTTTTAACTAATTTGTTTGAAACTGTGCATCCTCTTCTTATCAATTTGTAACTGTGGTCACTCCACATTAGATTAAGATGTTGGTACCCAACCCTCAGTTCTACTTCCCTACGCTTCTGCCTTTATCTTTTGTCTTGACTTGGGCAATGTTGAAGATGACAACATTCACCCTTCACTTGTGTATGCACAGTTGACTTCCCTGTTTTCTTTCTTTTTTTTTTTTTTTTTGCGGTACCGGGGATTGAACCCAGGGGCGTTCTACCTCCGCGCTACACCCCCGGCCCTATTTTTTATACTTTATTTTGAAACCAGGTCTCACGAAGTTGCAGAGGGCCTCACTAAGTAGAGAGAGAGACAGGGAGAGAGAGAGAGAGCTGAGGCTGGCTGCGAACCCGGATCCTCCCGTCTCTGCCTCCCAAAGTAGTGGGATTACAAGTGTGCGCCACCACACCCGGCTGACTTCCCTGTTTTGTCTGTTGGTTCTATGAATTGATCAAAATCACACCCCATCATGGTTTGCTTTACATTTGGACCATGAGTTTCTCACACAATTTTTTTCCCCGTTTTTCTTTCTTTTTTTTTGTGTGGTACCAGGGATTGAACCCAGGGGCATTCTACCTCCGGGCTACCCCCCCCCCGCAGCCCTATCTTTTATTATTTATTTTGAAACAGGGTCTCACTAAGTTGCAGAGGCCTCACTAAGTAGCTGAGGCTGGCCGCGAACCCGGATCCCCTGGTCTCAGCCTCCCAAGTACTGAGATTACAGGCATGCGCCACCACGCCAGGCTTCCCCTGTTATTTCTTTTTTTTTTTTTTCGGTACCGGGGATTGAACGCAGGGGTGTTCTACCTCTGCACTACGCCCGCGGTCCTATTTTTTTATACTTTATTTTGAGACCGGGTCTCACGAGGTTGCGGAGGGCCTCACTAAGGAGAGAGAGAGAGAGAGAGAGAGAGAGAGAGAGAGAGAGAGAGAGAACACGAGAGAGCTGAGGCTGGCCGCGAACCCGGATCCTCCGGTCTCTGCCTCCCAAAGTACTGGGATTACAAGTGTGCGCCACCACGCCCGGCTTTCCCCTGTTATTTCTAATTGCCTTATTTTCCTCTTACTGGTAGAAGAAACAGACATACTTTCTTTGTTAAATCAGAATGGCTAAGAAGTCAGATGACATTAATGATATAGACTGTCTGTTGGCTTGGAATCTATTTCATTCTTGTTGATTGACATTCTACCTGGAGCTGGCTACCTTTCCGTTCTAATATGGAAAAGTTGCTTTGCAGGCTTGTTGCAAGATTCTTATTCTGGGATTGCTTTTCAAAGAACTCCTGGATAGGTTCCACCATTTCTTGTATTCTATGTCTTTCTTTTAGGGGGTAGGACTAATGGGATTGTTGTTTGTTTGTTGGTTAGGTGCTAGGGATTCAACCCAGGGGTAGTCTACCTCCAAGCCACACCCCCCAGACCTTTTTATTTTTTATTTTGAAATAGGGCCTCACCAAGTTGCCGAGGGTCTCGCTAAGTTGTTAAGGTTGGCCTGGAACCTGTGATCTTCCTGTCTCAGCCTTCCAAGTACTGGGACTGCAAGCGTGCACTACCACGCCTGACTTGTTATCCTTCTTTTTTATTTTGGAGCTAGGGTAGAACACGGGGGTATACTACCTCCAAGATATACCCTCAGCCCTTTTTATTTTTTATTTTGAAACAGGGTCTTGCTAAGTTGCTGAGGCTGACTTTGAACCTATGATCTCCCTATCTCAGTTTCCAAGTACTAGGATTACAGGCTTGTGCCACCATGTCTAGCTTGTTCTGCTTTGTGTATGTGTCGTGTCGGGCGGGGGGGGGGATACTAGGGATTGAACACCAGGGGCATTTTACCTCTGAGATACACCCCAAGCCCTATTTTATTTTTTTATTTTGAAATATGGTCTCACTAAGTTGCTTAGGGCCTCGCTAAATTGCTGAGGCTGACCTCAAACGTGCGATCCTCCTGTCTCAGCCTCTCAAGTATTAGGATTAGAGGTGTGCACCACCACGCCCGGCTTTGTTTTCCTTTTTGGTGGAGAACAATCTGAAGTAACTTGGTACTTGAAATTTGTTCTGAGTTTATATCTGAAAATATGTTTATTATGCCTTATATGACTGTATAATTCCAAATTCTAAATAATTTTCCTTTGCAACTTTGAAAGCATTGTTCCATTATCCTCTAGCATCCATTATTCCCCCAAGGAAATCCGATGCCAGTCTGATTCTCATTCTTTTGTAGGTAACCTATTTTTTCTCTCTGGAAAGTTTTAGGATCTTTGGTTTATTTTTGCTTTTCCAAAATTTCCCAACATCAAATCCAGGAATTGCCCTTTTTTCGTTTATTTTGCTTGGCATTCAGCAAGTCCTTTTGGCCTAGAGATTCACTTCCTTCAATTCTAATCAATTATCTTCTATAATTTCTTTGATAATGTCTTTCTCTGTGTTTTCTCTTTTGTCTCTGGAATTCCAATTATGGTGAGCCTCCTTGAAGAGATCCTCTCTATTTTTCTCTTAACTTTCTCATGTTTTTGTAACTTTCTAGTCTATATTCTGAGAGATTTCCTTAATCCTTCTCTTTTCTGGCAATCAATCATTAAAATATTTTTTTTCTAGCCGGGTGTTGTGGCGCACGCTTGTAATCCCAGTACTTTGGGAGGCAGAGACCGGAGGATCTGAGTTCGCAGCCAGCCTCAGCCCTCTCTCTCTCTCTCTCTCTCTCTCTCCCTGTCTCTCTCTCTCTACCTAGTGAGGCCCTCTGCAACTTCGTGAGACCCAGTTTCAAAATAAAGTATAAAAAAAATAGGGCCAGGGGTGTAGCGCAGAGGAGAACGCCCCTGTGTTCAATCCCCGTCCCCGGTACCGCAAAAAAAAGAAAAAAAAATTTTTTTTCTAGTACTAGGGATCAAACCCAGAATCATCCATTCCAGGCAAGCTCTCTGCCACTGAGCTACATCCCCAGCCCCAATCATTTTTGAGATGGTTCCTTTTTCATATCATCTTCTTGTTTTATGGCTGCAATATTTTTTTTCAAATATGTTAGAATATAAATGAGAAGGGTGTGTGTTTTCATTCCCCGAGATTCTCTGCACTGTGGTTGTTTGCTCTGGCGACAGTTGTTTTGTTCAGTTGCCTTGACCTTTCTCTTTCATCATGCTATTTGTTTTTTGTTTGTTTTTGCTTACACTACTGGTGATTGAACCCAGGGGTGCTCTACCTCTGAGCTACATCCCCACTACTTTTTATTTTTTAATTTTGAGACATAGTCTTGCTAAGTTGCTGAGGCTGGCCTCTAATTTGCCTCAGCCTCACAAGTAGCTGTGAGTCCAGGCATGCACTATCGGGGTTGTTCTGGCGGATGCTGCTTGCTCCGTAGTCCTGCCACGGAAGGTTGCTGCTTTAAGGCAGCTCCCCGAAAACTATTCCATGGTTCCTGCCACGGAAGGTTGCTGCACCAGACAGCTTCCTGAAAACTGTTCCGTGGTTCCTGTCACAGAAGGTCGCTGCACCAGACAACTTCCTGAAAACTATTCCGTGGTTCCTGCCACGGAAGGTCGCTGCACCAGACAGCTTCCTGAAAATTGTTCCGTGGTTCCTGCCACGGAAGGCCGCTGCACCAGGCAGCTTCCTGATCAATAGTCTTCTCGCATGAAAACAACACAAAGTCTGATATAATAATTTGCAGGTAATTTAATAATTGGGGGGTCAGGGAGGAGATAGAAATGACAAATTCTCTCATCCATCTGTAGCCAGCACCTTGCTTTTATAGAAACTTTAGACAAGGCCTCATAAAAGTTAATCAAACACAGAAACCAACAATTGTCATGAGTTACAACAAAGAAGGTCAGTGAGGCAGACATGTGACAAGCTTGGAGGAAGGAGGGCTTAGACATTACTGGGTGGAGACGACATCAAAGACCGCACCTTAAAGATTACACCAGGTCCCTTGGAATGTGTCCACTTGCAGACGAATCCCACCCAGCCAAATACTGTGTATTCAAACTGAGCTGGTCCAAGATGATAATCTCAGTGTGCGTTCTAAGATGGCTCTCAACAATGCACCACCATGTTTAGCTCTTGCCGGTTTTGTGTCTGATCAGTCATATTTAAGAATGGGAGCCAGAGCTGGGGAGGCTGAGACAGGATGATTGCAGGTTCACAGTCAGCCTCACCAACTTAGTGAAGCCCTCCACAACTTAATGAAACCCTGTTTCAAAATAAAAAAATAAAATAGGGCCAGGGGAGTAGTTTGGAGGGAGACTGCCCCTGGGTTCAATCCCCAGCACCGCCCCCCCACGCACACACACACAGAATGGGAGCCAGAGTTGATTTTTATGGACAATTTGTTCTAATTTCTTCTTGTACATGCACATCTATGTATTCCAACTAGGATTCTCCCCTGAATAGATTACCAATTGGGTGCTTTATGGGTGTGGTAAAAGATTTCTTGAGTAGCAGGAAAGTTAGGAAGCAAGCCATTCTGACTCCTGGTTTTTTTTATGTGAATTATTTTTACTCTCTAGAAATTTGCAGGATCTCATTCCTTGTCAGAATTTTGAAATTTCACAATTATATGCTTTGGCATGAGTCAGTTCTTTTTGATCCTTTGAACTTGGAAATGAGTTTTGTTGTTTGGGAAATGTTCTTGAAGTATTAGGGTTTTTTTGTTTTGTTTTGTTTTTTTGCGGTACTAGGGATTGAACTCAGAGGCATTCTACCTCCGAGCTATACCCCCAACCCTATTTTTTTATTCTTTATTTTGAAACAGGGTCTCACTAAGTTGCGGAGGGCCTCACTAAGTAGCTGAGGGTGGCCACGAACCCAGATCCTCTTGTCTCAGCCTCCCAAGTACTGGTATTACAAGCGTGCGCCACCATGCCCAGCTGAAGTATTAGTTCTTTGATAATTTTCTTTCCTCTATTTTTTCCATTCTCTGCTTCTGGAACTCCTCTATTCAGATTTTGGGCCTCCAGAGCTAGACTTTATATAATCTCATATTCTCTCTCTCTCTCTCTCTCTCTCTCTCTCTGTGTGTGTGTGTGTGTGTGTGTGTGTGTGTGTGTGTGTATTTATTTTGAAACAGGGTCTCACTAAGTTGTTGAGGGTCTTGCTAAGTTGTTGAGGCTGGCCTCAAAACTGCGTTCCTCCTCTCTCAGCCTCCTAAGTACTGGGATTACAGGCATGCACCACCACACTCAGCTTATTTTCTATTTTTTATCTTTGTCATTTTGCTCTACCTTATGGGAGATTTTCTCAACTTTATCTTCCAATTCTACTGTTGAGTTTGTTTCATTTCTATTATCACATCTTTAATTTCCAAGAGTCCTTTTTGATCTTGGAATTTTAAAAATAGCATCTATTTTTGTTTGTTTCATGAAAGCAATGTCTTCTTTTGTGGTTGTTTTTGTGGTGGTGGAGATCAAACACAGGGCCTCACTCATGCTAGAAAAGCACTCTACTATGGAACTACACCAGCCCTGCAATATCTTGTGTCTAGAGTATGTTATTGATACTGGGATTTTAAATTTTTATTTAATTTTCTTTTCCTTGCATGGCTCCTTGTCTTTCAGAACCCCTGTCCCCAATTTGATTTTATCTCAATTGTGTCAGAGGTATTCCTCAACTGTTTAGTGATTCTTAGTAGTTCTTGGTTTGTTCATTTAAGAATCAAGAACCTTGATCCAGGCATGATGGTGCACACCTGTAATTCCAGTACTTGGGAGGCTGAGACAGGAGGATTACAGGTTGAAGGTCAGCCTTGGCAATGTAGTGAGAGTCTCAGCAACCTAGTGAGACCCTGTTTCACAATAAAAAATAAAATAGGGGGTGTAGGCTGGAGGTAGAATGCCCCTGAGTTTAATTCCCAATACCACACACACACACACACACACAAAAAGAATCAAGACCCTGGGCTAACTTGGTTAGATTGTCCCCTTATGGAGCCCATAATATTGGTTTCTTTAGGTCTTTCCTCTTGGAATGCTCAGATTTCCCAGAGAAGGGTCTTCCAGTCTCAAGCCTGGAGGATATACATTTGGCTGGTAGCATTCCATCTGCCCAGTGAGAGAGCAGCTTGGGGTGTGGAATAAGGAGAGCTCTCCTTATTCCTGTAGATGCCTGTGTCATCTACTTGATCTCCCTGCATTCAGCATGGGAAAAAAAAAAAACTTTCATCTGTACCCAGTATATTCCAGTACAGAGACCTTCTTACCCAACTGAGAGAATAAACTTATAGTTACTACGAGGGTGGGGAAGGGGCAGCTAGTCAGCTCCATGGAGAGTAAGGGGATATAATGGCTTTTTTTTTTCATTTTTAACTTTTTACTATGGAGAACTTCAAACAATCACAGAGGGGAAAACCAGAATAGTGTAACTCCCCATGGACCCATCACCAGCCACAATGACCATCATCACATTGCCAATCTTGCCCTACCTGTCACTCCACTTCCCTTTTCCTATATTACTTTGTAACAAATTCCAAACATTTGGCTATTGTAAATTGTGCTGCTATAAACATGGATATGCATGTATCACTATGTATCACCATAGTATTCTCTCTTTTTTTTTTTTTGCAGTACTGGGGATTGAACCTAGGGGCATTCTACCCCCAAGCTACACCCCCAGTCCTAATTTTTATTCTTTATTTTGAAACAGGATCTCACTAAGTTGTGGAGGACCTAAGTGGCTGAGGCTGGCTACGAACCAGCAATTGTCCTGTCTCAGCCTCCCAAGTACTGGGACTACAAGTGTGTGCCACCATGCCAGCTATCACCATAGTATTCTGACTAATTTTTTGTGTGTGTGGGTATGGTACTGGGGATTGAATCCAGGGGCATTCTACCTCTGAGCTACACCCCCAGTCTTATTTTATTTTTTATTTGAAACAGGGTCTCAGTAAGTTGTGGAGAGCCTCACTAAGTTGCTGAGGCTGGCTACAAACCTGTGATCCTACTGTCTCAGCCTCCCAAGTATTAGGATTACAGGCGTGCACGACCACACCTGGCTCTGACTTTAATTCTTAATTCATAATAGCCAAATTATGGAACCAACCCAAGTGTTCATCAACAGATGAATGGACAACGAAAATGTGGTATATATACAAATGGAATTTTGCTCAGCCATAAAGAACAACAAAATTATGTCATTTGCAGGAAAATGGAGGGAACTAGAGAATATTATGCAAAGTGAGATCAGCCAGTCTCAGAAAGTCAAGGGTTGAATGTTTTCTCTCAGATGTAGAAGCTGGAAAGAAAATAGGAAGCAAAGGGACTTTAGCTAATTCAGGAGAGTGGCCCGTGGAGTAGTGGAAGGGGGTGGGGGAGGGCAGTGGGGAGGGAAAATGAAGAACGGACGAAACACACTATGCCGATGTCTGAATGTATCACTGCCAACCTCACTATTACGTTTGGGAAGGGTGGTAGTAGTGGGACCTGAAACACACCAAGGCTTGTGTGCATGTTTGTATGACTTTGAACCTCACTATGATGTATAATTACAAGGTACCAATAAAAGTATTTTAAAAATTCCAAGCATTTTATCATTTCATCTGTGATCATTCAATATGTATCTCTAAAAGTACTGTATTTTTAATTAACATAACCCCATATGATTTTTTTTTTTTTTTGCAGTACTGGGGATTGAACCCAGGGGTGTTCTACCTCCGAGCTACACCCCCAGCCCTAGTTTTTATTCTTTATTTTTGAAACAGGGTCTCACTAAGTTGCAGAGGGCTTTGCTAAGTTCCTAAAATTGGCCACGAACCTGCGATCCTCCTGTCTCAGCCTTCCAAGTCCTGGGATTACACGTGTATACCTCCATGCCCGGCTTATAATAATTTTTTTAGCTATTAATATTTTGGGAAATTCGTTACATAGCAGATAACCAATACATGGGGCTTTGTACCCAAGTTCCTTCTCTACATGTATTAAAAGATACAGTAGCCAGCATAGTGGCAGCACATGCCTGTAATCCCAGTACTTGGGAGGCTGAGATAGGAGGATCACAGGTTTGAGGCCAGCTTTAGCAACTTAGCAAAACCCTTGGTAACTTAGTGAGATCCTGTTTCAAAATAGAAAAATAAAAGGGCTGAGGGTGTAGCTCAGAGGTAGAATGCCTTTGAGTTCAATTCCCAGTACCAAAAAAAAATTTTTTTTTACAGGAAAGCGGGTTACCTGCTATGGTTTGAGTGTGTTCCCCAAGGGTTCAAGTGTTGAAATTGAATGCCATTGTAAGGTACTGAGAGGATGGGAACTTAATCCGGCTATGGTGGTGAGAGGTGGGAAGTGATTAGGATTAGATAAAGTCAAGAGTGGAGCTCACATGATTGACTACAAAGAGGGAGAGAGACTGGGATCCATATAGTGTGCTCTCCAACTCTTGCTATGCGACACCCTGTGCCACCTTGGGACTCTCCCAGTACAAACGCCATTGAGCCTCCAGTACTGTGAGCTAAATACATTTCTTTTCTTTATAAAGTTACCCAGACTTGGGAATTTTGTTATACTAACGAGAAACAGACTGATACACTAATCTTGTGAACTCTAGTTTCTTGGAAATTCAGGAGAACCATTTTTGCCTTAACTAGTTTGACATTTGATGAAAAATTGAAACCCAACAGAATGGGCAGAAAAGAGTTGACAGAATAGACAGAGGAATTATAAGACTTGTTCTGTTTTAAGCTTTTTTTGGTATGTGTGGTACTGGGGATCAAACCCAGGGGCATTCTACCTCCGAGCTACACCTCCAGCCTGATTTTATTTTTATTTTGAAACAGGGTCTCACTTGGTTGATGAGAGTCTTATTACTTGCTGAGGCTGTCCTCGAACCTGTGATCCTCCTGCCTCAGCCTCCCAAGTACTAGGATTACAGGCATGTGCCATCATGCCTGACTAGTTTTAAGCTATTTGAGGAAAAAAAAAAAAAAAAAGAACCAGGACTGGGATCCAGGGCTCATGGCTCCAAGTCATTTTCCCTGCT
The DNA here is from genome assembly GCA_004027185.1 of Glis glis. Taxonomy (NCBI): domain Eukaryota; kingdom Metazoa; phylum Chordata; class Mammalia; order Rodentia; family Gliridae; genus Glis; species Glis glis. Next base: position 11,141 of record PVJS01033671.1, read on the forward strand.
ATGCCTGAAGTACCACGTGTGGCCCCAGAGCACTTGCTGTTATTACCAAACACAGCCACTCCCGCTGGGCATGGCAGCACGTGTCTGTGCTCCCAGCTCCCAGCTGAGGCAGGAGGATCACAAGTTCAAGGCCAGACTAAGCAATTCAGTGAGACCCTGTCTCAAAACAAAAAAAATAAAAAGAGCTGGGAATGTGCAGTATGGTGGTGCACATCCTCTAATCCCAGTACTTGGGAGTCTGAGACAGGAGGATTGCAGGTTTAAGGCAACACAGTGAGACCCTGTTTCAAAATAAAAAATAAAAAACAGGCATGCTGGCGCACACTTGTAATCCCAGTTCTTGGGAGGCTGAGACCGGAGGATCCGGGTTCACGGCCAGCCTTAGCTACTTAGTGAGGCCTCCGCAACTTAGTGAGACCCTATTTCAAAATAAAGAATAAAAATTAGGGCTGGGGGTGTACCTTGGAGGTAGAATGCCCTGGGTTCAATCCCCAGTGCCACAAAATAATAAATAAATAATAAATAAATAAATAAATAAATAAATATAAAAAATAAAAATAAAAAGGACCGGGGTATAGCTCGGAGGTAGGATGTCCCCAAGTCCAATCCCTAGTCCTCCCTCCCCCATAAAAAAAAGGGGGCTGGGGCTATAGCTCAGTGGAAGAGCACCTTTGGGTTCAATCCCCAGTAACACGAAACAAAACCCAAAGCACCCACAGCCACCCCTTGTTTCAGAAAAACACACAGCAGACAAGTTATGTATTGTGCATGGTTAACCAAGAGAACTGCATTTCTTCTGTGATACAGGATGAATCTGGGGGCAAGTGCAAGGTCAGAGTTTTCCAGTTCAGCGTTCATAGTGTAAGCCGACTCCTGTCACTCACTCCTTCCTTCCTGTCTTTGTCCCCCTGCCGTCATCCCAACAGGCTCAGCCCCAGCACCGGGAGCACAGCCAGAAGGTGACTAACCCCACCTCTGTTCACCCACAGTATTCATAAAAGACAAATTGCTCCTTTTTTTAAAGCCTTGCTAGATGAGTTGGTATCAGTAACTTCAAACTACAAATGCTTCTTTGTTTTGCAATTTGAGGAAAGAATGGTTGACTGAGAGAGGAGAGAAAAGAGGCTCAGCCTGTGATGAGCCAAGGTTAGACCACTTGGGCCACAGTGACTAAGCTCAGCAGCGTTTCTAACATTTGTGTGTGTGTGTGTGTGTGTGTGTGTGTGTGTGTGTGCGAAACTGGGGATTGAACCCAGGGGCATTCTACCTCTGGGCTACACCTCCAGCCCTATTTTTTATTCTTTATTTTGAAACAGGGTCTCACTAAGTTGTGGAGGGCCTCACTAAGTAGCTGAGGCTGGCCGTGAACCCGGATCCTCCAGTCTCAGCCTCCCAAGTACTGGGATTACAAGCGTGCGCCACCATGCCTGGCTCGGTTTCTAACATTTAAAAAAAAAATTTTTTTTTTGGTGGTACTAGGGATTGAACCCAGGGGCATTCTACCTTTGAGCTACACCCCAGCCCTATTTCATTTTATTTTTTTTAAATTTAATTTATTTATTTATTATTTATTTATTTATTTATTTATTTATTTATTTATTGTGGTACTGGGGATTGAACCCAAGGGCCCTATTTCATTTTATTTTTTATTTTTTTATTTTTTATTTTTTTATTTTTTTGTGGTACTGGGGATTGAACCCAGGGGCATTCTACCTCTGAGCTACACCCCCAGCCCTATTTTTTATTCTTTATTTTGAAACAGGGTCTCACTAAGTTGCAGAGGGCCTCACTAAGTAGCTGAGGCTGGCGGCGAACCTGGATCCTCTGGTCTCTGCCTCCCAAGTACTGGGATTAAAGCGTGTGCCACCACGCCCGGCTCATTTTATTTTTTATTTTGACACAGGGTCTCACTAAGTTGCTGAAGATCTCACCAAGTTGCTGAGGCTGGCCATGAACCTGTGATCCTCCTGTTTCAGCCTCCCAAGTACTAGGGTTACAGGTGTGTGCCACCACACCCAGCTCCAACATTTTTAACTTAAGAATTTTCTTTCTCACAGTTGTATTTTTGTAAGCTACCTCACCTTCTGCCTCCTCTCAACTTCAGTCTACGAATAGGGGGAAAGTGATGCTTTAAAATGTTGATAAAGAATCTGATCCCAATCAGATTAAAAATGTGTGTATATTGTTTCTCCTCAGTTCTTTGGATAAAAGCAGGTGGAAAAAATTATGTGTATGAATACTTGGGAGGCTGAAACAGGAAAAACGCAGGTTCAAGACTAGTGCATAGTAACTTAGCAAGACTCTGTTTCAAAATAAAAACAAAATAAAAAAGGTTGAGGAAGTAGCTCAGTGGTAGAATGCTCCTGGGTTCAATCCTCAGTACCACACACATACACACAAAAAACCATTATGTATTTGTAGACTCAGACTGAAAGGGAAAATGCAAAAATAAATATAGTTGTGTTGGAGTAGTAGGATTTCTTTACATCACCTCACTTTTTTTTTCAAAAAATTTATTTTGAAACAAAACTCTGTATCCTTACCTGCTTTAATCTCATCCTGAGTCAATGATGTCCACAAATCTATGAATTCAAAACCAGGCGTGGTGGCGTATTGCCTGTAATCCCAGTACTTGGGAGGCTGAGGCAGGAAGATCACAGATTTGAGGCCAGCCTCAACAATTTAGTGAGATCCTCAGCAACTTATTTAGACTGTTTAAAAAAAAAATTAAAAAGAGCTGGGGGCATGGCTTGGAGGTAGAATGCCCCTGGGTTTAATCCCCTAGTACAAACAAACAACTTTAAAGCCCATCTAGCACTTAACATCAGTTAATATTCTCCATTCTTGGAGAAACAATTTTATCAAATGTTTAGCCCCGGCCTGAACACTTGGTGTCTCCATAGGAGGGTGTACTATAATGGCTTTGGACTTGGTGAGCACCGCGGCTAAGGAGTGACACTGAAAATGAAGAGGAAGTGAATATGTTACTGGCTTACATGGACAACCTGATCCTGTTCCTGAGTATAACCTCCCAGAGGTTGAAGGTGTCAGCTCCAGGGAAACTAACCAGCCCATGAGAAAAGATCTGCAAATGTGTGTGTGAGTGTGTGTGAGTGTGTGTGTGAGTGTGTGTGTGTGTGTGTGTGTGTGTGTGTGTGTGTGCACGTGTGTGTGCTCACTCAGGATGGAATACTGGGCTACCACTGAGCTACACACCTCAGCTCAAGATCTGCAGATCTGATAGCTGGCATCACCTGTTGGTATGAACGGCCAGGTTCCTGCGTGGTCACTCAACAGCCAGCCACCAAAGGCAAGCCCCTCCCCCAGCTGCCGTCAGCCTGAGGAGTTTCTAATAGGAGCAGAGAGCAAGGGCACCAGACATTTGATGGACCCCTTTGCCAGGACCATGTGAAATAACAGCAAACACAAACATCCCATTAAAGGGCCAATGCACGGGAAGGCTAGAGTTGATAGCCTTGGAGACAGGATCTTGCATTAATGAAAGAGGAGGCTTTAAAGGGGAAATCTGTATAAACAAAATTCCCCAAATGAAGTGGCTGCAGAAATAAAACACCTGGAAGGAGAAATAAGGTAAAATGGAAGAAATATCCTAGAAAGTAAAAGATGATGGTGGAGCCAGGCATGGTGGTGCATGCCCATAATCCCAGTATTTTGGAGGCTGAGCGGAGAGGAGCTCAGGTTAAAGACCAGTCTCAGCAGCTTCGTGAGACTCTCAGCAACCTAGCAAGACCCTGTCTCAAAACAAAAATTTTAAAAAGGGCTGAGGGTGTAGATCGGAGGTTAGAATGCCTCTGGGTTCAATCCCCAGTACAAAAAAAAAAGATGGTGGAAAATAGGAGAGAATGGGACAAGAAAATTACAAAATCAGTTTCAGGAAGACCAACAGCAGAAGTTCCAGAAAATAAAGTGATTTTCTTTTTTAAAGTATTAAAGGACATAGTTCTAGACTACAAGGCACCATGCTTGGATGTATAGAAAATAGAGTTTTACATAGGCAACTACAACACATTTCAGAATACTGGAGACCAAATCTACAAACTGCAGTCAGCGGGGCTGGGAATGGGGAGGAAAGTCATACACAAATATGCAAGGATCAGAGTCTTTGAACCCAGCACTGAAGACTAAAAAATACTGAGCACTGTCTACACATTCTGAAGGCAGCAGTCTCTAGTCTAGAGCTCTACGGCCAGCTGGATTGTTAACCAAGAATCGAAGTAAAGTACAGATGTCCCTTGGTATCCATGGGGGATCAGTTCCAGGGTCTTCTATGGATACCAAAATCTACAGTGCTCAAGTATATTTATTTATTTTTATTTTATTTTTTGTGGTACTGGGAATTAAACCCAGGGACATTCTACCTCTGAGCTACACTCCCAGCCATATTTTTATTTTTATTTTGAAACAGGGTCTCACTAAGTTGATGAGAGTCTCACTACTTGCTGAAGCTGTCCTCGAACCTATGATCACTCTCCTGTCTCAGCCTCCCAAATACTGGGATTACAGGCATGCACCACCATGCCCAGTTTCAAGTCCCTTATTTAAAACGGCATAGTAGCTGGGTATGGTGGCACACACTTATAATCCCAGTACTTGGGAGGCTGAGACAAGAGGATCGCAGGTTCGCGGCCAGCCTCAGCTACTTGTGAGGCCCTCTGCAACTTAGTGAGACCCTGTTTAAAAATAAAGAATATAAAATAGGGCTGGGGGTGTAGCTCGAAGGTAGAAGCCCCTGAGTTCAATCCCCAGTACCAAAATAATAATAATAATAATAATAATAATAATAATAAGGCATAGTAAGCTGGGCATGGTGGTGCACACTTGTAATCCCAGACAGGAAGATTGAAGGTTCAAGGACAGCCTCAGCAACTTAGCAAGGCCCTCCACAATTTAGTGAGACCCTGTGTCAAAATAAAAAATCAAATAGGGCTGGGGTGTAGCTCAGAGGTAGAATACCCCTGGGTTCAATCTTCAGTACCACAAAAAAATTAAAAACTAAAAATAAAATGGCATAGTATTTGCACATTTCCTTGTAGTAGTAGTAGTAGTAGTAGTAGTATTGGAGATTGAACCTAGGGGTATTCTACCTGCGAGCTACACTTCTACCCCTTTTTCATGTATTTATTATTATTTTGAAACAGGGTCTCACTAAGTCACTCAGGCTGTCCTCAAACCTGCAATCCTCCTGTCTCAGCCTACCAAGTACTGGGATTTCAGGCATGTGCCATTGCACCTGGCGTCCTTGTACTATTTAAGCCATCTCTACACTATGTATAATGCCTAATATAATATAAATGCTAGGTAATAACTTGTTATGCTGTATTGTTTGGAGAATAATAAGAAAAAGTCTTCACATATTCAGTACAAATATTTTCCCAAATATTTTCTATCTGAGGTTGATTGAATCCGAGGATAAGGAACCCATGGATATGGAGGACGGACTGACTATACATGCCTTCAGATGAGCAGTGCCTGAAACTCCACCTCCCATGCACCCTTTCTCAGAAGTTACTGGAGGATGCACACAACTAAAGGAGACAACAAGTCAAGTGTTATCATGTGAACCTGAAATGTCCCCCAAAGGCCCATGTGCTAAAGACTTGGTCAGCCCGCAGTGCTATTGGGAGGTGGTGGTGGAACCTTCGGGACGGGGCCTAAGGAAAGGAAATTAGATCACCTGGGGCATGTCCTTGAAGGGGATACTGGGATCACACCTCCTCCCCCCGCACAACACCTCCAGCTACCACATTGCTCAGCTACCAGCAAGTGAGCGATTTTCTCTGCCATGTGCTCCCATCACGATCTCCTGTACTGCCACAGGCCCAAAGCAACAGGCCCAAGCGACCAGGGACTGAAAGCTCTGAGATCATGAGCCACAATAAACCTCTGCCCCTTATAAGATGACTATCTCGGGCATTTTGTTATGATGGAAAGCTGGCTAAGGCATCAAGGAAGGAATGGGATCCAGGAAACAGGGAAGGCAACCCCAGAGCAATGAGAGGAGCACCCAGGGTGGGGGTAAAGGTGATCCAGGATGGCAGATGTGCCACAGGGGTTGAGGGCAATTACTCCAGGCAGCAGCAGAGGGGTGGAGGGCTCTTACAGTGCAGGTGAGTGACAAGGATGTTGACAGATCATTGACGTATTCAGGAAGAGGTTTACGCTTGTAGCAGAGTTTGGTTTTCCTTGGTAAGTCCAAGAAAACCAAAGCACACAGGCAAAGAAGTGTATTAATTCTAAGGAAAATGCAGTTCTGAATAGAATTTACATAATTGTGATAAAAACTGACATTACACTAAGAAAAATTAGATGTCTGCCATGGGAGATCAGGGATATGGGATAAGAATGAGCATCTCGTGCTAGGCATGGTGGTGCACCCCTGTAATCCCAATCCTCGAGAGGCTGAGACAGGAGGATTGTAGGTTTGAGGCCAACTCTAGCAACTTAGCAAGACCCTTAGCAATTTAGCAAGACCCTGTTTTAAAGTAAAAAATAAAAAGGACTGGGAGGTGTAGCTTGGACAGAATGTCTGAGTTCAATCCCCAATATAAAACAAAATTTTCCTTTCCTGTTCTGCTTGTCTCCTGAACACAGTGGACCTTTGTGGGTTTGGGTAGTAGAGCCCTCTAATCTCATCTGACCTCAGACAACCGAGAGAACTTAGGGCAGAGATTAAGACACAAACCTCTGGCTCTTCATGATCACATCTGAACAGTCAGCTTGTTCAGCTTTGTAGCCATGAACATTTTATGTTTGAGCAATATTGGTCTTTCTGAAAGGTGAAACACCCAGGTAGCCAGCAGAAAAGGGAAGAACATTGGTAGACAGACCGAGGGTCAGCAAATATTTTCAGGCTTCAGGCCGTATGGACTGCCTACTCAGTTCTGCCACTGTAGCATGAAATGCTGTGGTCCAGAGGCAAGATACGAACAAATGAACATGGCCGCGTTCCAACAAAATTTTCATTTTTTAATTCTTTGTGGTACTGGGGATTGAACCCAGGGACATTCTGTCTCCAAGTTACACCCCCAGCTCTATTTTATTTATTTTGAAACAGGGTCCCACTAAGTTGCTGAGGCTGGTCTTGAACCTGTGATCCTCCTGTCTCAGCCTCATAAGTACTGGGATTACAGGCATGTGCCACTGCACCTGGCTAAAACTTTATTTTTAAAACAGGCAGTAGGTTTATAGGCCATAGTTTACTGACCACTACCTTGATCCTTGACTTTCATAGTTTTTTTGTTTGTTTTTGCAGTGCTAGGGATTAGACTCAGGACCTTGCACATACAAGGCAAGTGCTCTACCACTAAGCTACATCCCAGTCAGGCCAGTGACTTTCAAAGTGTGGCATCGGGGCCAGCCCCATCAGCATCACCTGGAATTGCTTTAGAAATGTATGTTCTCAGGCTCCACTCAGAACCTCTGGGGTGGAGCCAGTAATCTGGTCCAATTAGTAATCAGCCCCTCCCCCCGCCCCCAGGTGTATAGCTGAACCCGAAATTTGAGAAGACTACTGCCCTAAACCACTGGTGATTACATTAAAAATCACCCTTGAACTTCTTAGGAAAGAGGGATTTTGAGTTTCTAGGGAGGACTATCTTAGAACTTGTCACAATGTTAGGATATAAACTGACAGGGGAAAGAAGGCTAAGCCATCATACTGTCCCTGTGGCTCTGAGAACTGGTCCTATTATGTCTATAAGTCAGTTTATCCACATAACCCTAGGCCATTTGACACTTGCTTGAAGTTCTTTAAGATTCTGAAAGGTAATTACTTAACCAAATGTTCAAGAGATGAATTCCATGTGGCTTTAAGATGCAAGTGGTTTAAAAGACCTGTGTGAGTTGGGCGTGGTGGTACACACTTGTAATCCCAGTACTCGGGAGGCTAAGACAGGAGGATCCCAGGTTTGAAGCCAGCCTCAGCAACTTAGTGACATTGTCAGCAACTTATGGAGACCCTGTTTCCAAATAAAAAATAAAATAGGGCTGGGGATGTGGCTCAGAGGTAGAATGCCCCTGGGTCCAATCCCCCGCCACACACACACACACACACACACACACACACACACACACACACAAAGACCTTTGTGAGCTGGATGTGGTGGCGCACACCTGTAATCCCAGTACTTGGGAGGCTAAGACAGGAGGATTGCAGTTTTGCAGCCAGCCTTAATGGTTTTTTTTTTTTTGCAGTTCTGGGGATTGACCCAGGGGCATTCTACCTCTGAGCTACACCCCCAGCCCTATTGTATTTTTAATTTTGAAACAGGGTCTCACTAAGTTGTTGAGGACCTTGCTATGTTGCTGAGGCTGGCTTCGAACCTGTGATCCTCCTATTTTAGCCTCCCAAGTACTGGGATTACAGACATGCGCTATCACACCCAACTTAAAAGACCTTTTGCTAGAGAGGTGTGTTAGCTTTCCATTGCTGTGACAGATACCTGAGATAATCAGCTTAAAAAGAGAAAAGGCCGGGCGTGGTGGCGCACGCTTGTAATCCCAGTACTTGGGAGACCAGAAGATCCGGGTTCGTGGCCAGCCTCAGCCTCAGCTACTTAGTGAGGCACTCCGCAACTTAGCAAGACCCTGTTTCAAAATAAAAAAAAAATAGGGCTAGGAGTATAGCTCGGAGGTAGAATGTCTCTGGGTTCCATCCCCAGTATGACAAAAAAAAAAGAGAAAAGACTTGTTTTGGCTCACAGTTGTAGTGGTTTCAGTCCATGGTCACTTGGCCCTGTTGCTTTTAGGCCTGTGGTAAGACAGCACAGCATGACAGAAGTATGTGGTGGAGCCGGGCATGGTGGTGCACACCTGTAATCCCAGTACTTGGTAGGCTGAGACAGGAGGATCACAGGTTCAAGGCCAGCCTCCGCTACTTAGTGAGGCCCTCCACAACTTAATGAGACCCTGTTTCCAAATAAAAAAATAAAATAGGGCTGGGGGTGTAGCTCAGAAGTAAAATGCTTCTGGGTTCAATCCCTAGTACCACAAAAAAAGAAAAGTACATGGTGGAGGGAAACTATTGACCTCATAGTGGTCAGGAGGCAGAAGAAAAAAAAGTGTCAGGGTCCCAACATCCCCTTCAAGGACATGTCCCCTGGACTTCCTTCCACCAGGCCCCACCTCCTGAAGGTTCCACTACCTGCCAGGAGTGCCACAGGCTGGCGATCAAACCTTTAGCCCATGGGCCTTTGGGGGACATTTCAGATGCAAACCACCACAAGAGGTGAAAGTGTTAAATGTTTTATTAAGATTTAAAAGCTTTACATTTGTGATACACTAAGAAATAGGAGTGCTGCTTCTTCGAGAAGTTTTCCTTGAGCTTGGTTAGGGGTTTTAGAAGTTGCGACGCTCTGCTAATTTTTTGTTAAGCAGCTCATGCATTTATGACCTTGGTTGGGGACTGGGAAAAGCATCTCTTCTTCCTTTAGGGAACAAACAACAGACACGGTTAGAGCTCCAGGATCCCAGCACATCGTTACTGCACATTTGACTCCATAACAACCAAAGTGGATGAGAATTTGTTCTAAATGGTCCTTGAGCCTGCTCAGAGGAGAGGAACATCAAGGTACTTCTCAGGATGGACCTTCAAGGTAATTGTATATGTGTGTGGTAAAAATACATAACAAGCTAGGCATGGTGGCGCACGCCTGTAATCCCAGTATTTGAGACAGGAGGATCACAGGTTCAAGACCAGCCTCAACAACTTAGCAAGGCTCTCAACTTGGACCCTGTTTTAGAATAAAAAAATAAAATAGGGCTGGGGATGTGGCTTAGAGGCAGAATGTCCCTGGGTTCAATCCCTGAGAGAGAGAGAGAGAGAGAGAGAGAGAGAGAGAAATTGAGGCAGCAGTCCTGCCTCAGCCTCCCAAGTAGTGGAGATTATAGGTATTTGCCATCACATAGAAAACTATTCTTACAGCTGGATGTGGAGGCGCACACATCTATAATTCAGTACTTGGAAAGCTGAGACAGAAGGATTGTGGGTTCGAGGTCAGCCTGGACAACTTAGCAAGACCCTGCCTCAAAATGAAAAATAAAAAGGATTGGGGATATAGTTCAGAGTTAAATCACTCCTAGGTTCAACCCCCAGTACTACAAAAAAAACAATCTACACAATGAGTAAGGATATAACGCATATAGATGTTACTTCTAGAGCAGAAGTCTTCAACCTAGAGCTCTTGGATGAGACCCAGGGATAGAACAGCTTTTTCCAAATGAGTCTCCTTTTCATGAGGTTCTCTAGCAACTTCACTCGGAAGATGCTCATTGCTGTTCTGGGTCTTCTCTGCTTTGGGAGCATCCTCTTGGTTCCAAATCAAGACCAGCTGCCTCCAGTTAGCAAAAACCACCAACCTGGTCATACTGATTCTATGATTCAATTTACAATTTTGCTGATGATTCAAATTTGACACCTAACAGAATAGTCACTCATTCTATAAACTCCTTACCACAACTTTACCTGGCTACTTAAGAACTCTGACTTTGCCTTCCTTGTATGAAAAGTGTTTGCTATGGTTTGGGTGTGTCCCACTCCCCCAGAGGTTCATGCGCTGGCGGTGTTGAGGAGGTGATGGGACCTTTAAGAGGTGGAGCCTAGTGGAATGGGGTTAGGTCACTGGAGGCCTCAGCCTAAAAAGGGATTAATGTTCTTGAGGGACCCCAGTTAGTTTTCATGAGAGTGAGTTATAAAAAGAAGATGGCTGGCGGGGTGTGGTGGCGCACGCTTGTAATCCCAGTACTTTGGGAGGTGGAGACCAGACGATCCGGGTTCGCAGCCAGCCTCAGCGCTCTCTCTCTCTCTCTCTCTCTCTCTCTCTCTCTCCCTGTCTCTTTCTCTCTCTCTACTTAGTGAGGCCCTCTGCAACTTCGTGA
>PVJS01033672.1:0-22028 GCA_004027185.1 Glis glis
TCTCTCTCTCTCTCTCTCTCTCTCTCTCTCTCTCTCTACCTAGTGAGGCCCTCCGCAACTTCGTGAGACCCAGTTTCAAAATAAAGTATAAAAAAATAGGGCCGGGGGTGTAGTGCGGAGGTAGAACGCCCCTGGGTTCAATCCCCGGTACCGAAAAAAATAAATAAATAAATAAGGAGAAAGAGAGAGAGTATGAGGGGGTTGGGGGAGCAGTGGCCTAATATTTGCCAAATAGAAATTTCAAAGATAGAGAACAAAAAAATGGTGGGGAAGAAATTATCAAAGAAATACTACAAGAAAAATTTTTCAGGACTTAAGGATACAACTGTCCAGATTGAAAGAGCCAACCAAATATGCAACACACATAAAAGCACATTGTTTGTGAAAATTCAGAACACTATGTATACAGACAAAATCTTGAAAAATCTTAAATGCTTTCAGAGAGAAAAAACAAGTTGCATATTTAAAAAAAAAAAAGTTAGTTGGGCATGATAGCATACACCAGTAATCCAAGCTACTCAGGACAGGAGGATCACAAGTTTGAGGCTAGCCTGGGTAACTTAACAAGTTCCTGCCAAAATAAAACAAAAATAAAAGGGCATGAGGGTGCAGCTCAGTGGAAGAGCACCCCTGGGTTCCATCCCCAGCACAAAAAAGAAAATAAAAATGGGAAATGAGAATGGCATCAGATTTCTAAACATCAACTGGAAGTTACAAGAAAGTAGAGAAATACTTCACAAACTCAGAGATGGTTTCCAACATAAAATTCTATACTCATTTAATCTATCATACAATTTTGAAAGTAGAATAAAAAGGAAGAGTCTCATAAAATATATCTCTCTCATGTGCCCTTTTCTCAAGAAAACGTGCTCCACAAAAATTATAGAGTTAACCCCTACCCAAAAAAAAGGGCACAGGGTCCAGGCAATAAGAGACTCGAGACAGGAGAAAGGCAAAGAGGGTAGCTGGGATGACACCTGAAGGAGCCATCAGAGGACAACTAGTTGTGAGTGAGCAAGTGGAGAAGATAGGTTATCTCACAGGGGTGTGTGTGTGTGTGTGTGTGTGTGTGTGTGTATAAAATTGAGTGGAATTTTATGGAACTATGCCAATATATTGGAAGATTTAGCCAGAGACTCTAGACAGTAAAAGTGAAAATAACTGAGATAATTATTAATTTTAGCAACAATGAGTTGTTTAGGAAGGAAATGAAATAATGCACCCTTAACCCAGAAATGAGCAAAATTAAACATCACACTAAAAACAGTGAGTATGGATTTTACAATAGTTAAATAGTGCTCTAATTACATCAGAAGAATGGGGAGAGATGTAAAGTTCTCATCTCCCCATAATAAACCCTGTCTAGAAGTGACTAATCAAGAGAGAGCAGTGTACTCGTATTATTTAGCAATCTGGAGATAAATATCAGAAGGAAAAATTTTTTTTTCTGTCTGTGAGGTAGGGACAGCCAAGTATTTTTTAAATAAGTCTAGCACTACTTGACTTTTTAAAATTATGGGCATGTACTTCTTCAACAAAAATAAAAACACTCTTTTAAAAAGTAAAACCTCTTTGTGGGCTCTTTTTATTCCAACTAGTAATTTTTGAAATTATAATAATAAATCTGTGTAAGATGACGGGAGCCTAAGGCGTTAATGAGGGGTGAAAGACATTATCTCCATTTCTAAGTCATTATTGCAGACACACAGACCCAACAGCCTGAACAGTGAGTACCAAGGATATTTTTTTTATAATTTCTGGCATCCAGAACTATGTGAATAGCCTTCCTGAGCTTAGGAAATTACCACTGGAGTACTCCTGCCTCCCCAACACGGGAATCAGAACTCTGTTTTCCCAGGCTTCTTGGCAGCCAGGCACAGGCAGGAGGATTCAGTATGGAAGATAGTGACATGGAGAAGGAGGCCCCAGGTGGGATCCATTCTGGCAGAATAGTAACGACTGGCAAGGCTGACCGCCAGCTCTCTAAGGCAGCAAGGTCTCAGCGGTGAGCAGGCCAAGCCAGCGTCAGCCACTAAGCCCCACTGCCCGTGAGCCGTAGGGGAAGCACGCTGCCTGGCCTGTCCGTGGAGTTGGGCTCTGTTCTAGCGATGTTGCTCACAGCCCGATTCTCTGACCCCTTGTGCGATTCTTTAAGTGACCTGATAGCCTCTCATAAATTCCTTTTCTGCTTTAATTGGCTACGGTAGATTTTGTTGTTTGTAACTAAAGAACCTTGACTGAATCAGTGAGTTAAACCCGCGTAGCCTGGAATGGAGACTTAGGAGGGGACAAGAGAACGTCAGAGAATTGTGGAACATCGAGATCCAGAGGACCCTCCTCTCATAGAGCAAGAGGAAATGAAAAGAGCAGATGAGCATGGTAGCTTGGAGGGTTGGATTAATGAATACTTGAAGATGCCAGGGACAGCCTTCCCAAATTCAAAGCGATAATTCTTAGAACAGGCTAGATTTCTAACACAGCAGATAAGGGCAGAGCCACAGAAACCTTAGTAGTATTACTGTTATTGTGAGCCGAGTTTTACACCCACACCAATGTATCTAAGAAGCACAGGCTGCAGTAGTCAAAACCCCGAAAGGATACCCGCGTGCCACATTCAGATTGTCTGGTCACTACTCGCCTCTACACAAACCCTCCAATGGCTCCTCATCTCACTCGGTGAGCCCTCCCCCCATCAAGTCTCGCCTATACACTGCCCTCTTCACTCCTGCCCCAGCCATTGTCCTCGCTGTTCCTCAAACACAGCTGGCACACTCCCACCCCAGGGCCTGTGCACTGGCAGGGCCCTCTCCCTGGAACACCTTTTCTCAGAAATTAGCATGACTCGCTACTCCCTTTGTTCAAGTGCTTAGATGGTGTTATGGTTTGGATATAGAATGTACCCCAAAGTCCCTCTGTTGGCAATGCAGCAATATTCAGAGGTGAACCGACTGGACTGTAAGGGCTATGACCTCATGAATGGATTAAGCCATTTGATGGGTTAATAATTTGGAATACTGGGTTTTAACTGTAGGCAGGTGGGGTGTTGCTGAAGGAAGTGGGTCAGTGAGGTTCTCTCTCTCTCTCTCTCTCTCTCTCTCTCTCTCTCTGTTTCTCTCTCTCCTTCCCAGCTGCGATGAGCTGAGCAGCTTTCCTCTGCCATGCCCTTCCACCATGGTGTTTCTTCCTTGGAGCAGGCCATCCATGGACAGAACCTCTGAAACTGTGGGCCCAAATAAACTTTCCTCCTCTCAGTTGTTCTTCTCAGGTATTTTGGTCACAGCGACAAAAAGCTAACTAATATGAATGAGGCCTGCCCTGATCACCCTATTCTAAATTCCACCCCTCCCAAGCACTCCCTGGGCCCCCTACACTGCTTCGTTTTTTTTCCATAGCACTCAGTGACACTTAACTCACTACACAATTTGGTTATTTCTTCAGTTTATTAACTGTCTCCCTCGGCTAGACCGAGGGTGTTGGATCTCAAATGAAGTGATTTGTTTTTTAAGTTTCTATGTCAACAAATCTTCCAAGGAGGAAAAGTATTTTTAGCAGCTCCATCTTCCTAAACATAGCTGATTTTTTTTCTAATGGTGTTCTACTGGCCGGGGGACAACATGACTTGCCTTTTGCCTAAACTGAATCTGAAGGGTCATCAGTGATGATTTTCCATGGGAGTTATCAAACAATGTAGAAAACACCAATCTCTGCCCCCAGGGACCTTCCAACCCCACCTGACTGCCAAGAAGATCAGATTTCACTACATCCTTCAGATCTGAAATCTCTGATGTATGAGAGAAAATTCCAGAATACACACACACACACACACACACACACACATACACACATTCCATTCAATAGGTAGTAATGCCCCCCTCTCCCAAATCTTACAAGCTGACTTCATACCAAGCCTTAATTATAAGTAATATCCAAATCTGTGAATGAAATGAGAATGGACACTCCCCCCAGTGCAGACTTCCACCCATATTAACCTTCCCAGCAGTGTTTACATTTGGAAATGAGCATGCAGTGTGAGCCAAGCTATAAGGGGCCTGTTGATGCTCCTGCAGAGGACACAGATGAGCAGCTACATCGCTCCCTACACTGTGTGCTTGTGCATAGCCGTGCCTCCACCCCCAGAGGGTGTCAATGCAACTGGAGACCACATGCACCTGGGGGGCTGCTCAGGCTCTCTCAGTCCCTCCCAGACACATGAGACCTCCACCTGGCTGGATTTCAGGAGCTTGCTGAGCGTGAGAGTGAGACAGACCCATGCAGCAACATGCAGACCAGAGAAAAACGGGAAACAGTGCTGTCCTCGTCTGTGAGGCTGCTGCAACAAAATACCACAGACTGAGTGGCTGAAACACAACAGAAATCTACTGCTCAGCGTGCTGGAGACTAGAAGGTCCAAGACCAGGACATCAGCAGATTCCGTGTCTGGTGAGGGCCTGCCTACTGTTTCCTGGTCCGCCATCTTCTCCCTGTGACCTCACAAGGCAGAAGGGACATTGGTGCCTATTTTATAAGGGCACTAGCCAGGTGTGGTGGCACATGTTTGTAATCCCAGTACTTAGGAGGCTGAGATAGGAGGATCGCAGGTTACAGCCAGCCTCAGCAACTCAGTGAGGGTTGCATCAACTTGGCGAGAATCCTGTTTACAAATGAAAATAAATAAACAAATAAAATAGTGCTGGGGTGTAGCTCAGAGGTAGAATACTCCTGGGTTCAATCCCCAGCAGCACAAAAATAAGAAAGAAAGAAAGAAAGAAAGAAAGAAAGAAAGAAAGAAAGAAAGAAAGAAGAAAGAAAGAAAGAAGAAAGGCACTAATCCCACTCATAAGGGTTTCACCCTCATGAACTTATCACCTCCCAACGGCCCCACCTCTTAATACCACCACATTGGGGTTAGGTTTCAATCCAGGAATTTTGAGGGACACAAACACTGAGACCACAGTACACGCCCAGGATACTGAGCCCTGGAGAACAAGGAACTTCCTGAATCATGAGGTCTAAGGAAGCAGGCAGAGGCCAAAAAAAGAATCGTGGCTAGGGGCCTCCACCCAAACACAGCCCGGAGAGAGCAGGCGGGCTCAGCAGGCATGCCAAGAGAGGCCCCCGGCACCAGGGCACAGAGGGGGAAAAGGTTTGCTGAGCCCAGGGTCTCCCTCGTGAAGAGGGAGGGGCCCCTGAGGGTTTTGAGTCACATCAGACTCGGGGGAAAGAGCTGCTGAAGAGGCGGCCGGCATCACTGCCGTGGGTTGACTGAGGGCCGAGCTTACCTGGAGCACAGTGAGGGCGATGGGGAGCAGCAGCCTGGGATCCGAGGCGAGCGAAGGGTGTAGAGTAAATATGTGCCGGACCCGACAGACAAGGTTTACCTCTGAAAAGGTTATTTCGAAATTGATTTTTTGTAAGCCAAATGTTTTTTAAAGTATATTGAGTGATGATGTTTAAAGGAAACTCTCGTGGTATAAATAGCATTTGAGCCATGGCATAACTTTAGATCTCTGAATATTTTAATTTCTTGAAGCAAGTCAAATGGGTCCACAAGCAGAAAGGGATGCTTCTAGTGTCTGAACCCTGTCTGCTGCTAGAGGTTGTTTGGAATAAGTGTGTCTCCCAGACAGGAAAGGAAAATAAACCTCACTGAAGTAGAATCCTGAAACGGAGGGGACCTTCTTATGGGGTCCCAATAAGGTTCAGAACCTTGACTCTCATGATCATTTCAGATTTTCTCCAGTTTTGTTGTTCATCCGCATAAAAATGCCTGATAGAATCGATATAAGATAGAAAGATAGATTGATAGATCGATGATAGATAGATGATAGATAGATAAACTCACACATACATACATATATATGCTATTGTTAATTGACATATATATACATTTATATGTATATATATGTATTTATATGTATATATATATATGTATCTGTGGGCTATGATGTGATGTTTTGATATATGTATGCATTGTGGAATGATTAAATCAGGTTAATTAACATATCCATCACCTCATCTTCTTATTTTTTGCCGTGTTCTCCTCTTAGCAATTTTCAAATGCACAATACATTCTCACTACCCATGGTCACCAGGCTGTGCAATAAATCACTCAAAAGTATTCCTCCAGTGTTAGGGAAGCTTCGTATCCTTTGACCATCATTCCTTTGACGTGAAACTTTGTGAAGGCAACAAAATGGTTTCTTGAGAACGCCCGAGTTCCTTCTCCAGAGTGAAGATATCATGCAGGTCACTCTGTCGATACACAACAAACAACAGAAAAGACGCAGGGGATTCTCGTCCTGCGTCCTCACTCCTGCACGAAGCTGGAGCTGACTGACAAGCAGATCTGTACTGAATCCTGTGTTTATATTTCAGATTACTCTTGGCAAGCGCTGCCTCTTCCTTATCCTCAAGTGGCCTTTGCAGCCCCTCGATGTACAATGTTTAAGTACAGAAGACTGATCTATGAGGCCTTTCAGATTTAGCATTCAGTTCTGACCACGCTTGAATGACACTAAGGGGCCGTGGCATGTGCTATTTTGCAGATTCTTTGAGACACCGATTTTGAGCCCATATTCCACAGGATCTGTGGCCTGAGCCAAGTCATCATCTTAGCCAGTGAGTAAACCTACCCAAATTCTCGAACCTGCATCTCAGCATGCTTCAGGCCCTCTCTCTCTTTGTTGTCCCGTATGACATGAGTTCCACGAAGTGGCTAAAGTTGTGTTTCTGTATGCAAAGTGGCTCCCCAGAGAAAGTCAGCTGCTGGTACTATTGATAACAATGAAGAAAAAGAGGAGACATCTGAGAAAGTAATGGTTCTTACTAGAGAATTGAAACACTGGATAGGTTCAGGGTGGGATGTCAAGTTTGACGGCATCTATATTCCGGGGGACTCCACCTTGCATTCTATATAAAAACAATAAAGGCAATTTGTAAAAACCGCTTCAGGACATTTTATGGCCAGTGTGAAATAAAAATTGCTCATTGAGTGAGCAATAAGTCATTTTTGTAAGTCACTTAAATTTTCCAGTGATACTTATGGGGAAAAGTATATGCTATAACGATGAGATTCTTGTTGCTCTTGAGACTAGCAAAAACATATCTCAACCATCTCTTCTATTAGGTCTTTATTAACTAGCAGCTGCAAAAGGTTTGCTTTCCCCAGCCCGCCCTGCCACATGGCAGCCATGTCTACAGTGTTACAGTTCTCTAAGTCTCCTACCCCGAGGGCTCCATGCTGACTCTAGATCCATTTTGGGTGACAACACTGAAAAGTCCCCAAGAATAAACAGTGACAATTCAATCACTTCATCTATTCACTTACTAATTTTTTTTTTCTTTTTGTAAGTCCTTTAAAAGTAAGCAGCGTAGCTCTTTGTCATCTTGGAAAGCACGCCTCTTTGTAATATCGGCCATCAGCCATTTGCCTACACACACATGCATTACCTGGGGAAGGTAAAACCTCTGAACTTGATGGGCTTCACCTCGCCCCCCTGAGACCCTGCCGAGTGCACAGGCTCTTGTCTCTCTTCCTGGGAAACTTTCTCCTCTTCACCGTTTTTCTCACAAGTTGGGGAGAAGTTGCCTTGCCTGGATGCAGGGTGTGCTTAGCATATTTGACACCCAAGGCAGGTTACTTTATAATGTTCTCCCTTATTCTATATAACAAAATTATTTTGAGCAATAATCATTAGAGAAGATTAACAATAATAATGACCAGGCAAATGTAGACAGTAATAAGTTTTTCTTTTTTTTTTTTTTTTGCGGTACCGGGGATTGAACCCAGGGGCGTTCTACCTCCACGCTACACCCCTGGCCCTCTTTTTTTATACTTTTATTTTGAAACCGGATCTCACGAAGTTGCAGAGGGCCTCACTAAGGAGAGAGAGAGAGAGAGAGAGAGAGAGAGCTGAGGCTGGCCGCGAACCCAGATCCTCCGGTCTCTGCCCCCCCAAAGTACTGGGATATTACAAGCATGTGCCACCACGCCCGGCAGTAATAAGTTTTTCTACTGAATTTCATATGTATGAAATCATGTCAGTAAGACTAAAATAATAATAAATATAATAGCACAAAAAAGGAAGATAGTCATAAGTTGAGTTTTTTTTCATTTTTATTTTATTTTTGGTGGTGCTGGGGATCGAACCCAGGGGTATTCTACCTCTGAGTTACACCCCCAGTCCTTTTTATTTCTTTGTTTTGAAACAGGGCCTCAGGTTACTAAGAGTCTTGCTAAATTGCTGAGATTGTCCTTGAACCTGAGATCCTCCTGTCTCAGCCTCCCACGTACTGGGATTATAGGCGTGCACCACCACACCTGGCTAGGTTGGGGCTTTTTAATTATCTGTATTTCCCTCCAGAATCTGTGGCATCCCCAGGGCTGAGAGCACCCACAAAGGAGCCCTGAGGCAAGCAGTTGCCTTTTAAGATCATACGATGGCTCTCTGGCCATATCATTCTTGGTCTGGTTATAAGAAGGTATTTAGACCTTCATGTATTTATCACACTTATTATTTCTTGCTCCACCCAGAGCACCTAATGTGTTCAGAAGTGTTTCAGTAAACATCCGCCCAAGTTTCTCCCAGGCTAGCACAGCGTCCCTCTGGGTCTTGCCTGCCTTTTGGCCAGATTAGTTCGAATTCACGTCTGGTTCTCTAATTACCATAGATAATTTCCTGGAAATATATAATGGCTTATAAAATGTTCCCATAATGTTCTTGTCATTATCTTGGCTGTTTTATCTTTTTTGAAATATGCTTGTGCATAGAATCTGGTCCTTAAATCAGAAAATCCGTGCACAACAATCCTTGTGGGCACATAAGCCTCTCTCTCCATTCCTTTAGTGCTCCTGCAATCTGGGCCCTTCACGTTACACGTTTTACCCAACTGGTAATACCTTTATTTCATATGCATTGCTACTCCCGGAGAGCAAAATTCATCTCTTACCAATTGACTTAACAAATGTTTACTGAGTCCCTACTCAGTGCCAAGCACGGGGAACATACAAGTGAACAGGACACGGAGTGCGCCCTCAAGGAACTTAAACTCCAGTGAGCATCCAGACAGCAAATGATTGTTTACAATACAGGAGCCCTTGACAATCCTTGGCTCTTTTCCTCTGTGGACTTGGAAAAGACTCCTTTCCTCTGTGGACTTGGAAAAGACTCCAGTGAAGGCCAAAAGACTAGCAAACCTATATACATCAACAACGAGAAAGTGATTGGATGCCTGTGAGTCTATTGTCTTTTTTATGATGAACTTGCCAATTTGTAAAATCTCTGTTGGAGGATTTAGAAATACCAAGTTGCAGTACCTGAAAGGAGAAAGGAAAAGCTGTAATTGGATAATACCAGTTACCATCCCCCTGGGTATAAAACAGGCAGGTTACATGCAAAAGAAAGAGCAGCGACTTGAACCTGAGCTCCTCTGTCCTGAGATCCTGGACAGCCCTGCAGAGCCTGGCGGTAGACTGTCCTCCTCCTGGGTGCTCCTCGTAAAGTGGACTAGGGCTGGCATGCTCTCCGGCTCTATGTGGATCTTGAAAAAGATCAAGGAGGGGCATCACACCCAAGAGCACTGACAATGCACTGTGGTCCAAGTTCTGATTCTTACTTGGAAGGGGGCTTAAATAGAAAATGAAGAATGTGCTTCCAAACACTTCTGATAAATATGTACCTCTTAGAGCTCTGCACCATTTACTCATTCTCTTACATCAAGAATCTTAATTTGAGGCCTGTAAAGGAAAAAGAGAGCATCCACTGGTCATTGGCCAAAAGTTTCCCCAATACAGATGGGTAGGTGTAGAAAGTTGCATGAGACCATTTCTATTACCATAACAATGAGAAAAATAGTTTCTGGAACTATCAAAAAGCTGTGGATGCAAAGAAGCCCAAATGGATAGAGAAGGACAAACCTTGCTAGGTGAATGAAGACTGACAATTGTTGTCTCTGAGGGCATCTACCAAGTCAAGCAGAGCAGGACAGGATCAGCTTTCCAGATGTGAGGGGACTTTTCTGGAGTAAGGAAACAACCAAATGACCACATGTGAGCTGGCAGAGCCAACTGGAATCCGGAGGAACTCCAAAAGCTGAGTTGCCTCTCTATGCCGGTCAATTCTCCCCCACTGGAATTTTGCTTAGGAAGTTGTGGGGTAAGAGCTAGGGCTGGGTTGGAAAGCAGGGAAAGATTGTTCATGAACTCATAGTATTTAGATCCCAAAGCCCCACTGAAGGGAGGGACTTGATACTTGATCTCACCATCAAGACACTTAAAATCAGAGGTGTCTAGCCAGGCATGGTGATACGGCCTGTGATCCCAGTATTTGGGAGACTGAGACAGGAGGATCACAAGCTGGAGGCCAGCCTCAGCAACTTAGTGAGACCCTATTTCAAAATAAAAAAATAAAAAGGGCTGGGAGTGTAGCTCAGTGGTAAAGTGCCGTTGGGTTCAATACCCACCCCCAGAAAAGTCAGGTGTGGTGGCACACGCTTGTAATCCCAGTACTTGGGAGGCTGAAACAGGAGGATTGCAAGTTCACAGCCAGCCTCAGCAACTTAGTGAGGCCCTCCGCAACTTAGTGAGACCCTGTTTCAAAATAAAGAAGAAAAAAATAGGGCTGGGGGTATAGCTCAGAGGTAGAATGTCCCTGGGTTCAATCCCCAGTACCACAAAATTAAAAAAGAAAAATCAAAGGTGACTTGAAGCTAATCAAGTAATAAATGAGCCCATACCCTTCTCAACTTCTGAGTAGATGAAAGAGATCAGTCCTTGCCCTAGCTTCTTGTTGGAGGGGAAAAAAATTCCTTTCTGGGAGAAAGAGAGGATATTATGTATTTCAAGTTCAACTTGTTCTATTATATATAATGTGGCTCATACCCAGGAGAAAAGGCAGTCAACACAAGTAGACCTACAGAAGACTGAGATGTTGGAATAATTAGACAGCATCTTTAACTAACACATATGTGATAAATAAACTAGGGGGAAATATCAACAAATTGCATGAAAAAAATGGAGAATTTCCATAGATAAATAAAAACCAAAAATCAAACTGAAGAATAAAATATCTGAAAGGAAGAACTCACTGGATGGGCTCAGCATTAGACCGCAGAAGAAATGATGAACAAACTTGAACAAAGGTCAGCCAAGGTCATCCAAACCAAAGCACAGAAAGAAAAACTAATACAGAGGGAACAAAGCAAAAACACCAGAGACCTCGGAGACAGAACCAGGTATGTCACTGGAGTCCCAGAAAAGAAATGAAAGAGGGAACAGTATAATGTTTGAAATGTTCGAAGAGATAATAGCCAAGAATTTTCCAAAATTAATTCGAGTTATCAACCTGCAGATTCAAGACGCTCTGCAAACCCTAAGCAGGCTGAGTGCAAAGAAATATCCACCTAAATATCAGACAGAAATGCTGGAAAGCAAAGATAAAGGGAAGATCTTAAAAGCATTGAGGGAAAAAGACATATTGCATTCAGGGGAATAATAACAGGGAACAACTTCTTATTAGAAATACTGAAAGCCAAGGAACAACGGGATTATATATTTCAAATGCTTGAAAGAAAAAAATGTCAACCATGGATTCTGTATACAGCAAAACTATGCTTCAAAAATGAAGGAAAATAAAACTTCCACTTTCACCTCGATGGAGTAGATATGCATATCCCCATTTGTCCTGGTATATACAGCTAAAAATAGTGTCGACTGTGTATAAAAGAAACAGAGAAGGTTCTGAAATGTGGACAAAGGCAGCCAAGGACTCCTAAGAGTGACATGGTGATGAGTTCCCTAGGTTTCCTTTTTTCCTTTTTTTCTGGTTTTTTTTTTGGGGGGGGTACTGGGGAAACCCAGGGGCATTCTACCTCTGAGCTACACCCCCAGCCCCATTTTACTTTTTATTTTGAAACAGGGTCTCATTAAGTTGCTGAGGGCCTCACTAAGTTGCTGAGGCTGGCCTCGAACCTGCGATCCTCCTGTCTCAGCTTCCCAAGTACTGGGATTACAAGCGTGTGCCACCATGCCCAGCTTGGATTTTCTTTTTGCTTCATATATCTCAGACTTGGAGCCAAAGAAGCCAGCAACCCAGAAATGCCAACAGGCACAAATCCCAAAAGCCCTAGCAAAAGCCTGACTTCTCTAGCCAATGAAGCAGCCTACCAAACAGACTAGTCACCCTACCTCAACCAAAAAACTGTGGCCTTGCCCCACCCACATCAGTAAAAAAGGCCAAGTGGAGAGCCTAGACGTCCACCCACCTGAGACTATAACAAAACACAACAGTGGCCCTGCCAGGGTAGGGTTGATGAAGGTCAAGTAGGGAACCAGGACTCATCCCAACAACTAGTAAGAACCTCCCCCACCAAGTTTCCATGGAGACCATGTAGAGAGCCCGGACTTCCACCCCTACTCAGAAGAACAAGGGAGCCGGTCATGGTGGCTCATGCCTATAATCCCAGTACTTTGGAGGCTGAAACAGGAGGATTGCAGGTTCGAAACCAGCCTCAGCTACTTAATGAGGCTCTCAGCAACTTAGTGAGACTCTATTTCCAAATAAAAAAAATAAAATAGGGCTGGGGGTGTAGCCCGGAGGCAGAATGCCCCTGGGTTCAATCCCCAGTACCACACAAAAGAAAAAAGAAGGAACAAGGACCTTTCTCTTCCCCCGCCTCCATTGGATGTCAATCAAGGTAAGGAGGGAATCTGATTTTTTGCCTCTACCTGTTAGTATGAGGTGGTGCTTTCCCTTCCCCCCTCAGAGCAATATCAGAGAAAGCCAACTAAAACAGAAAGCTTAAATAAGATCCAGAGTTGCAGAATATAATATAGAAATGTCCGGGTCACAATAGAAGATCACTTACCCTACCAACAACCAGGAATTCCTCAAAATGAATGGGGGTGGGAACAATGGATTCCAATGCCAAGATGACAGAGATGTTAAGATAATCTAAACAAGATGGGCATGGTGGTACATGCCTGTAATTCCAATATGTGGGAGGCTGAGACAGGAGGATCGTAGTTCAAAGCCAGTCTCAGCAACTTAGTGAGACCCTGTTTCAAAATAAAAAGGGTGAGGTATAGCTCGGAGGTAGAATGCCCCTGGAGTTCACTCCCCAGTACCTAATAATAATAATAATAATAATAATAATAATAATAATAATTTTAAAATTTTTTAAAAAGGCTTTAACAAGCAATTCTGCCCACTCTTGAAACAAATGAAAAAAGTTGAAAGGCTTAGCAAAAAAAATATATTCTCAACAAATAAATAGAAGACATAAAGAAGACTTAAATGGAAATTTTAGAACTGAAGAATAAAAAAATAAAGTTTGGTCAGTTAACTAAGGGGCAAAATGGGAAGACAGAGAAAACAAACAGTAAACAGGAAGATGGAAAAATAGAAATTACACAAGGTACCCAGGTGTGGTGGCACACACCTGTAATCCCAGTACATGGGAGACTAAGACAGAAGGATCACAGGTTCAAGGCCAGCCTCACCAACTTAACTAGACCCTCAGCAACTTAGTGAGACCCTGTTTCAAAATTAGAAAATAAAAAGGGCTGGGGGTGTAGCTTGGAGGTAGAATGCCCCTGGGTTCAAGTCCAAGAAGAAGGAGGAGGAAGAAGATTAGGAGGGGGTGGGGGAGGGAGGGAGACAGAGACGGAGAGGAAGAGGGAGCAGAAAGAAATTACACAAGGTGAACAGAGAGAAAAATAGATTGGGAAAAAATATGAGCAGAACCTCAGGGTCCTGTAGAACTATAACAAAAGAACTCACCTTCATGTCACTGGAGCCTTAAAAGGACAGGAGAAAGGAGGTCAGGCGGAAAGAGTCCTCGAACAAATAATGGCTGAAAACTTTCAAGATTTTGCAAGAGACATAAACCTACCAATTCAAAGCGGTGAATCCCAAACAGGATAACCCCAAAGAAATCCACTTCAAGACACATCATAATTAAATGTCTGAAAGCTTAAAACGAAAGGAAAACCAGACCCTGCCTATAAAATCCAATTCAAATGACAGCGGATTTCTCATCAGAAGAGGGGTTGCCTGTGGACCCCTTATCACCTGGCAAAAGGCCCAGGGAAGCTACTTCTATTACTCTCTCTTGATCTGCGTGGTGGTCACATGATAAAAATTCATCTAGCTGTGCACTCAGGACGCTTTTTAATTTTTTCTCAATAATGTGCTACAAAAGTACAGGTGATTAGATGTTGGTTTGGAAGGAGAAGGGGAGACAGAACAAATTAGCTGTATCATCGCAGACTCGTCTATAGCCTGGCCTAGGATGGCATTTCCACACACAACTGCTTTTCCCCCTACTCACTCTACCAGTGGGGGATCAATGAAGAGTAGGGTTATGTCCTTCACATAGACCTATACCTATGGGAAGGCATAGGGTTATGTTTCAGTTGAGTCCCTAGGATGGCCAGTGGGTAGGGTTCAATGCCCCTTTTTAACACCTCCTGTTTGTCATATAATTGATTCCAGCCATTGTTAGAACTATCCACTGATTTCAGAGCCTAGTAACTAAACCAGAGATTCTCAGTAAGACTTTCAACCCTGGTACACGTGACACTAAAATACCAGTGTCCAGGCCCCATCACAATTACATCGGGATCTTTGGGATTGGTCCAGGCAGAGGATTGCTTCTTAAAGCTTCTCCAGGGATTCTCATATGCAGCCAGGATTGAGATTCCCTGCTCTAGCAAATGAGCAGCACTGTGACACAGTGTACTGATCCAGATCCGACTGCAAACAGACCCAAAGTGAGCAGCACAAAATCAGGTGCAAAAAGAAGGAAAAAAAAAGAAAAATCCTATTCCCATGCCAGGCTGCGGCAGGGGGCCGGCAAGGGCCCTGGGTTGTCCTCTTGTTAAGTGGCAATGATTATGAAAGAGCATGTCTGGCTACTTAGCTTTTCTGGACAGTTCCATCTCCAGCACCAGGACTTTAATTGAGCTCAGTCCCCTGAGCCCGTCAAGAGACAGCCAGGAGAAGAAACCCATAATCACAACTTCCTATTGGACTCAATCTTCAGACCCAATTCAATCAAAGAATTTTTCCCACCAGGTTTATAAGAGGTGCGTGCCCTCGGTCTTTGGCAGCTCTAAAATAGCCTGTGGAAGACACCTGAGCCCGGAACTCTGGACAGTTTTTATTAAGTCTGACAGAGTTGGCTACCATGCAGGATGTGTTTGAAAGTCAGGCAGGTTCTTGGTTTTATGTGCAAACAATTCCAAGATGCGAGTGCTGTAAAATCAAAACATGTACCAATGTTCGCCACAGCCCCAGCTTTCCCTTTGCAGATTAGCAGCAGGCTTAGCATCTCTGCCCTGGACCTGGTACTGAGTGGGCTGGGATAAGTCCTGAGTTTTCGCATTTACCTGTTACTGCAACTTTTCCTTGCTAGCTCCCCATCTCAGCTCCAGCCCTTGCTCAAGCCACCCTCTCAACTGGAGATCGGACGCCTACCTTGCATCTGCAAGCCCCCTTTCCTCTACTCTACAGTCAAACCCTGTCTGTCCTCTGTGCCTTTGATGTGAATGGACATAAAAATAGGCACCTTATCCTGTTAGATATCTATCATCTTCTGTTTACACGCCCACTTTTCTGCCCCAAATTGGGCTCCCTGAATTCCAGCACTTGCTGAAACAAACTCAAGTATTTTATTACCATTTCAGCACTGGGTACTGGTTCTCTAAGACACCCTTCCTGAACCTATTCACTGTGGCTGTGTTCATGTCCTTGACCTCTGTCTCAGTGAGCCCTGACTTCCTGCGCCTTCCCAGAATCCAAGTTCCTAAGGTTCTAGCACGTCCTGTGAAGACCCCATCAGAGTTCTGACCTGTGGAGATCCAGAGTTCTTCAGATAGAAAGAAATGGATATTATTCGATTACCTCATCTTTTTCCCAAAAAATGGACATTGGTTATACACATATACAGTAATAGAATTTTGAGCAGGAAACAATTGCTTTGCCCTGGAGGTACAGGTTGTTTTCAGCTCTATAACCTTAGTCAAGTAGCAGGGGCCACCCAGAGACACCTTGAAAGAATTCTGAGGCTGGGTCTGAGCCTGGCTAGAAATTGTGTCTTGATTTATTAGCAATGTCTTCTTCCATGGACAAGGAAAGTGAGTATCAGGATGTGTGGCAAAATATCTGTAGACCTATCTATTCTGAGTTATCAGCAAAGTCAAGCCTACAACTCAAGTTTCCAGACACCCAGTTGTTCTCACATCCCATTAAAAAACATTCAAGAGGTACATCTGAGCTTATCAAATAGAAATCAAGTATGATCCATCTCATTACGGAAATCTACTTTGTCTTAAAGTGTTTTTATGTGGAAAATATCAAGTCTTTAGTAAGTTAAAGAGCTGGCCTGCAGCTCATTAATTCCTTGACAATGAAAGCTGAGAGCAGGTCATTAGGAGTACTCACCAAATGACCATCGGAGAGAAATCAAGCTAAAATCTAAGCTCAGAGATGATCAAGTAAACTAGTGGTAAATTGCAACATAATTTATAAGCATTCCATTTACCCTGAACTTTTCAGAATCATGACTCCTGAGGAGATAAAAAAATATATACTCAAATTACAAAAGAAAACAAAAAGACACAGTATTTTGGGGGTGGTCTTCAGAGGATGCGAATATGATTCTCTTTGGTAATTTATGAAGCTAAACATTCATTTGAGAAGAGAAAGAAGAGCTGGGTGTGGTGGAGCACACTTATAATCCCAGTACTTGGGAGGCTGAGACAGGAGGATGGCAGGTTCGAAGCCAGCACATGCTTACCTCTTCTAGTTGTAATTGAAGGAAAATGAGTCATGATGAAATAAATAGTAAATTGAGGGGAATATCCAAGGACTGGGGCTTGACAGAGCTGAGTCTCCCAGGAAGGAATTGGAGGAAAGAATGAAGGAAAGTGTTCGAGCCCTGGAGACTATTAAGCGGACTCCCTGATGCTCACTGAGTTCAGCTGGGCTGGCAGTGAATACTGGACTCCTGGCCCCTGAGGCCCTTTTTCTTTCATTTTTTTTCTCTCTAGCTTCCACATAGGAAGGGAAACATGCAGCCCTTGGTTTTCTGAGTCTGGCTCATCTCACTTAGCATGATGTTCCCCAAATTCATCCATTTTCCTTCAAATGACATAATTTCATTCTTCTTTATGACTGCATAAAACTTCACTATGAGAATATACCACATTTTCTTTATCCATCCATCTGTTGACGGACACCTAAGTTGCTTTCATAACTTGGCTATTGTGATTTGTGCTGCTATAGACACAGGTATGTGTGTATCACTGTAATGTTGTAACTCTCATTCTTTTGAAAGATACAGAGGAGTGGTATAGCTAGGGTCATATCACCATCACCTTTCAAATTCACAACACAAACTATAACAACAGTATCCTGGAAGGATAAATCCCCAACGGTAAGTGGACGAGGGGTTCCTCTTTCATTGCAGCAAGAGTGATCTGCTGAGGCTGGGCGTGGTGGCGCACGCTTGTAATCCCAGTACTTTGGGAGGCGGAGACCGGAGGATCTGGGTTCGCGGCCAGCCTCAGCTCCCTCTCTCTCTCTCTCTCTCTCCTTCTCCCTGTCTCTCTCTCTCTCTCTCTCCCTCTCTCTACCTAGTGAGGCCCTCCGCAACTTCATGAGACCCGGTTTCAAAATAAAGTATAAAAAAAAAAATAGGGCCGGGGGTGTAGCACGGAGGTAGAACGCCCCTGGGTTCAATCCCCGGTACCGCAAAAAAAAAAAAAAGAGTGATCTGCTGCCTGCCAAATTAGCATCTTTTAAGACCCAGGTAAACCTGATATAGCTATGAACTTCAAGAATTGAAACTGCATTGGGATCCCTGTGCACACAGACGAAGCTCATTGACTTTTTTAATCTATTTTTTATTTTTACAAAAGACAAAAAATTATATCAATAGTTCTTGCATACTGGACCTATATATCTATGTCAAATGACTGCCTTTGGCTTTTTTTTTCTTTTTTTTTAACTGCATAATTACAAACCTGCAAGAGGCGTGGCGTAATAATGAAGCCACTGGGGTAACCTTAACTGGCTCCTTGCTAATAGGTGTCTCTCGCGCTTGCAAATTATAACCTGCAAAATGATGACATGCCTGGAAAGTAGTGACGGGGACTCATGAAGCTTAGCACCAAGAGCCGGAAAATGCCCCTGAGAAGCCATCGCAGGCAGATTTATTATGACATTAGACAATATGCATATGGCATTAATTATACCCTCTGAGTTTTGCTAGATTGCAGCCCCAGACAGAGTGTCAGGCAGTAACACCCCATCCACAGTGTCTTGGAACCACTTACCAGTGACATCTTTGTCACAGACAACCTGCTGCACTAGAAGCCCCCAGGGCCAGGCCCAGAGGACAAAAATTCTGTTCCATCCTGCCTCGATCTGTTGGGCAGCCAGGTGCTGCTAAGTTAATGAGAAAACCGGACCTCTCTCCCAAAAAGGAGATTGAGGGGAAAATGAGAAATTGACTGAGAGGCTGGGGACACGACTACAGAGAGAGAAACGCTGGATTTTTTTTTTTTACCTAAGGCAAGAAAAGGCTAAACATGGGCACAAGATAAGAGGCAGGGGGAAGGATGTTCCTGTCTGTTTTATGTCTTTAAATTATTCATTCTCATGACTAAAGTGACCTAAAACTTCCAGCCAAAGCTTTGATCCTTACGCATGATATACTATCCACCAAAGAGCATCCTACCACCCCACCCTTCCCTGCTGCAACTCTAACCATGAGCCCAAGGCAGCCCATTTTGTCCTGGACAGTTCTGGTGATTAGCAAGCTCATCTTACATTGAGCCAAAATCCATCTCTCTGTAACTGACAGCTGCTGGAAGAAACAGGGAAGGAGCCCAGCCCCTCCTTCTAGTGATAGCCAGGTAAGTGTTTATAAAAGCGATCGATCGTGTCCAAGGACTACCCTTCCTCAATTTGCCATAGATCTATGTATCTGACCCACTAGGATATCATCATCAAACAATATTTGTATATATTTGTGGGGAGCAGAACAGTCATTCAATACACAGATACAATGTGTAATGATCAAATTGGAGTGTAGCATTTCCATTTCCTCAAACATCTCTCATTTCTATGTGCTGAGGACCTTTGGACTCTGCTTTTCTAGTTATTTTGAAATATGTCATAGATCGTTGTAGACTATAGTTGCCTTACTGTGCTATGGAACACCAGAACTGATTCCTCCTATTTTACTGTATGTTGGTATCTGTTTTCTAACCTCATACCACCTCCCCACCCTTCCCAGTCTCTAATAATCACTATTAAAAGGAAAATACTTTTTAAGCAGAAAATAGAAAAAGTTTTAAATGATCAGAGTATGAAATAAACACATGGGAGAATTAATTGATAATAAAGAGGTGTGTGCATGTGTGTGTGTGTGTGTGTGTGTGTGTGTGTGTGTGTTACTGGGGATTAAACCCAGAGGTGTTCTACCTCTGAGCTACACCCCCAGCCCCATTTTTTATTCTTTATTTTGAAACAGGGTCTCATTAAGTTGTGAGGGCCTCAGTAAGTAGCTGAGGCTGGCCGCGAACCTGTGATCCTCCTGTCTCAGCCTCCCAAGTACTGGGATTACAAGGGTGCACCACCACGCCCAGCCTTATTTTTCATTTTGAAACAAGGTCTCACTAAATTGCTGAGGCTGATCTCAAACCTGAGATCTTCCTGTCTCGGCCTCCCAAGTACTGGGATTACCTACATGGGCCACCATGCCTGGCTGATAATAAGGAAATTTTAAAGTATAATTCCCTTCCAAAAAAAAATAATTTCATACAGATATAATCTAAACATGTGTTAGAATTTACCTCATTGTCAAATGAAGGAAGCAGTAAGATGTTACAACCAATTCAAAGGATAAATTAAAAAACAGACACATTATAAAGAATATTGAAATGGCGAGGCGTGGTGGCGCACGCTTGTAATCCCAGTACTTGGGAGGCTGAGACAGGAGGATCCGGGTTTGCGGCCAGCCTCAGCTACTTAGTGAGGCCCTCTGCAACTTAGTGAGACCCTTGTTCAAAATAAAGAATAAAAAATAGGGCTGGGGGTGTAGCTCGGAGGTGGAATGTCCCTGGGTTCAATCCCCAGTACTGCAAAAAAAAAAAAAAGAATATTGAAATGAATGTGCCACCAGGAACAAAACTGGCTCCTTTCACAGTGGGGGGTAGAAGCCAATCAAACCTATATGTGGAGAGGACAAAATCTGTATGTCTCTAGAAAAGAATTCTTTTGCATTGCTATCAGTTATCTATAATTTACAGTTTAAAATAGCACCAGAGTAATGTATGTGCTTGACAGGGCTGCCTTCATATAGCACCAAGACCTGAGTGGCTCAAGAAACAGACATGCGTTGTCCCACTGTTCAGGAGTTTAAGAGTCCACAAGCAAGAGCCAGCAGGGCTGCTTCCTTCCACAGCTGTGAGAGAGTCTCTTCCCTACCCCTCACCTAGCTCTGCCAGTTCGTTGGCAATCTTTGGATTCTTTAGCCTGCAGGAAATCACCCTGGTCTGCCTCCATCTTCACATGACAATATACTCCCTGCGTGTGTCTGTGTCCAAATTTCCTAGTTTTACAACAATATCAGTCATAATGAATTAGGAGATCATCCTACTTCAATATAACTTCATCATTAATTGCAATCACCCTAATTCCAAACCAGGTCACATTCTAAGGTACTGGGAGTTAGGACTTTAATGTTGAAATTAAAATGGGGAAAACACAATATAATTCATAATGGGTGCAAAGCCCCCACTGAATCAGAGTAAAATATTCAGAAAGGGCATGCTTCAAACAATGCGTACTTTTTCATTGGCACACAAATTTCTTCCCTACAGAGCCATATAGAGAACTTCCATAAAACAATTCCAAGAAGTATTGGAAGAGTGATACCTGGAGGCCTTGATACTTAAAAGTTTGAAAGTCCTCTGCTAGCCTAGACTCTTCCTCTGGGAAATGATTACTATTACTATTTATAAATTATTCTGGCAGATTTCGATGTTTGAAGTCCTGTGTTGTGGTAAGAACAGTGGAAATTGGTAGAAAACTAGATTCTGTATTCAAAAAACCAATTCAGCAGCTCCTGTTAAATTCCAGGCCCTGTACTATCTACTGTGATCAGCCCTGGCTACATATTAGAATCAGTTGGGAAGTATATTAGTCAGCTCTGGCTACATAACAAAGTACCCCAGACTGGACAGGACTTAAACAACAGAAATTTACTTTCTCTCTGGAGATTAGATGTTGGAAACCAAAGAGTTGGCACAATGTGTTTCTTCTGAATGTCTGTCTCCCTGACTTGTAGATGGTTATCTTTGTCCAGTGTCTGTACCTGGCCTTCCCTCCGTATCTGTCAATGTCCAAAATTCCTCTTCTTATGAACATACCAGTTATATTGGATTAGTGCCCACCCATATTTCTTCATTTTACCTTAATTACCTCTTAAAAGCCCTATCTTCACACAGAGTCACATTCTAAGGTACTAGGGGCTAGAACTTCAATATATGAATTTGGGGGTGGGGACGCAATTCAACCCATAACAGAGAGCTTTTAAAAAGTAACAATTCTGGATCCCCGAAAAATCTGATTTACTTGGCCCAGATCGGGCCTGACATTGGTATTTTTAAAATCTCCCAGGTGACTCCAATGAACACCCAGCACTAAGAGCCACTGGGGAGGTCATTAGTGAAGATTCTAGACCAAGTTCCAGATAAAAGAATGTGCACCATAGTTTTCCCAGTTATAAAATGAACCAGCTTGGTGGAGTGATTTTAAAATCCCTTTCATGCCGGGCATGGTGGTGCACACTTGTAATCCCAGTACTTTGGAATGCGGAGACCAGAGGATCCGGGTTCGTGGCCAGCCTCAGCTGGCTCTCTCTCTCTCTCTCTCTCTCTCTGTCTCTCTCTCTCTCTCTCCTCTCTCTCTCTCTCTCTCTCTCTCTCCTTAGTGAGGCCCTCCACAACTTCGTGAGAC
>PVJS01033673.1:0-13181 GCA_004027185.1 Glis glis
CCTCTCCCTACTGACTGACTTCTTGGGCCTTTTTTTGTGTGTGTGTGGTATTGGGGATTGAACCCAGGGTTGGTCTACCCCTGAGCTACACCCCCAGCCCTATTTTATTTTTATTTTGAAACAGGGCTGAGCCGGGTGTGGTGGTGCACACTTGTAATCCCAGTACTTGGGAGGCTGAGACAGGAGGATGGCAGGTTCGCGGCCAGCCTCAGCTACTTAGTGAGGCCCTCTGCAATTTAGTGAGACCCTGTTCCAAAATAAAGAATAAAAAATAAGGCTGGGGGTGGAGCTCAATCCCCAGTACCACAAAAAAAGAAAAAAAAAAGAAAGAAAAGAAAAGAAAAAATTGTGCATCTGTGATAGGCCACACATCTAGTCACTCTAGGACTTAAGCTTAGGGAAAGCTCTTGTCTGTGACATGCTACTTGCCTGGTATAAAGAAGACAGAGATGGTGGAACTGCATGTCAGTTTTTTTTTGGGGGGTTACACCCCCAGCCCTATTTTTATTTATTTTATTTATTTATTTTTTGCGGTACCGGGGATTGAACCCAGGGGCGTTCTACCTCCGGGCTACACCCCCAGCCCTATTTTTTTATTCTTTATTTTGAAACCGGGTCTCACTAAGTTGCGGAGCCTCACTAAGTAGCTGAGGCTGGCCGCGAACCCGGATCCTCTGGTCTCAGCCTCCCAAGTACTGGGATTACAAGCATGCGCCACCACGCCCGGCTTTATTTTTCAATTTCAAACAGGGTCTTGCTAAATTGCTGAGGCTGGCCACGAACCTGCAATCTTCCTGTCTCAGCCTTCCAAGTACTAGGATTAAAGGCGCGTGCCACCAGGCCCCGCTGCATGACAGCTCTTAATCTTATGTCTGGAAGTGGCATACATGACCTCGTATTCCACTGGTCAGGGTGTGGTGGCACATGCTTGTAATCCCAGTACTTGGGAGGCTGAGACAGGAGGATTGCAGGTTCGCAGCCAGCCTCAGCAACTTGGGGGGGCCCTCTGCAACTTAGTGAGACCCTGTTTCAAAATAAAGAATAAAAAATAGGGCTGGGGTGTAGCTCAGAGGTAGAATGCCCCTGGGTTCAATCTCCAGTAACACGCACACACACACACACACACACACACACACACACACACAATTCCACTGGCCATAGTAATTTCATGAGCGAGCCTAAAGTCAATACTCCTCCTATAGGAAGAGATGCTAAATAGTTTGAGCAAATAAACATTCTTTCAGAGTTCATCACCGCCAGTACTATTCGTTCCATTTTGCAGGTGAGAAAACTAAAGTTAAAGAGGTAACTTGACAAGGTCAGAGATTAAAAGTCAGCTCTGGGTTGGGCGTGGTAGCCTACACCTGTAATCCCATACTTGAAAGGCTGAGAGAGGAGGATCACAGGTTCCAGGCCAGCCTCAGCAATTTAGCAAGACCCTTTGCAACTTGGCCAGGTCCTGTTTCAAAATAATAATAGTAATAGTAATAATAATAATAATAATAATAATAGGAGCTGGGCATGGTGACACATACTTGGAAGGCTGAGACAGGAGGATCACAGGTTCATGGTCAGCCTCAGCTACTTAGTGAGACCCTGTTTCAAAATGAAGAATAAAAATTAGGGCTGGGGGTGTGGCCTGGAAGTAGAATGCCCCTGGGTTCAATTCTTAGTACAAAAACAAAATAAGGCTGGGCGTGGTGGAGCACGCTTGTAATCCCAGTACTTGGGAGGCTGAGACCGGAGGATCACAGGTTCTCGGCCAGCCTCAGCTACTTAGTGAGGCCCTCTGCAACTTAGTGAGACCCTGTTTCAAAATAAAGAATAAAAAATAGGGCTGGGAGTGTAGCTCAGAGGTAGAATGCCCCTGGATTCAATCCTCAGTACCGCAAAACAAAACAAACAAAAACTCAGCTCTGTCTGGCTTCCATGTTGGTCCATGTAGTCTCTTTCCTGGAAAAAAAATTTTTTTTTTAATACTGTGTAGGCACCAGAATTGTGTTTTATTTGGCTTTGCAACCATTTCTCATCAGCCCTAGAAATTTCTTCATGAAAATTTCTAGAGCTATACCCCCTGGGAAGCCTTCTTGGAAGGACATGAGCTGGAAAGGGCTCCAGCCTGGGGAACAGCCCCCGTGGGAACTGACGAGGTTCCTTCTAATAATTTTTTAAACTGTTCAATTATTTATGTGCATTAGGGGTTTGTGGATGCTTTGGACAGCATCTACCACCTTGGAGTTTTGTGTTTTCTTGTATGTGTGTACCCACCCCCGTGGAAGCTTTTTGTCTTGGTAATTTTAGAAACTTCCAGATTGCATTGAATATTTATATTCACAAAAAAATTATTAGCGGAGAGGAGAGAGTGCGACTCATCTACTTCTGCCAAAGAAGAACACTTTTGGATTGAGAAACCGAGTTGAAACCCAGTTAAACTGCAGTGTCTTTAAAAAAAAAATTTTTTTTTTTGTGGTACTGGGGATGAACCCAGGGGCATTCTACCTCCAAGCTATACCTCAGCCCTATTTTTTATTCTTTATTTTGAAACAGGGTCTCACTAAGTTGCAGAGGGCCTTACTAAGTAGCTGAGGCTGGCCTTGAACCTGTGATCCTCCTGTCTCAGCCTCCCAAGTACTGGGATTGCAAGCGTGCGCTACCACGCCAGGCTTTTATTATTTATTTATTTATTTATTTATTTTTTAATGGTGCTGGGGATCGAACCTAGGGACATTCCGAGCTACACCCCCAGCCCTTTTTGTTTTTTATTTTGAAACAGGGTCTTGCTAAGTAGCTGAGGCTGGCCTCGAACCTGCGATCCTCCTGCCCTAGCCTCCCAAGTGTTGGGATTACAGGCATGCAGTGTGTCTTGGGGTGAGTATAGGGGGAAGTCACAGCTAACAGGGATATTTAGGCTGGGTAAATCTCTGCTGCTTTTCCTCCCCATGGGGCCAGCCTCCCCAGTTTCCAGCCTCTAGTTTCCAAGCCCTCGGCGCACTGTAACAAGGTAGGTCTTGGTTTGTCAGGTTCCTAAGTGTCCATCAGGGCGGGAGATGAAGTGTGACTTGCACGAACCCCCAGAGTTGGCCCGCCTCGCCCCACCCCAGCCCCAGCCCGTGGTCAGTGGTGCAGCAGCCCCAACTCCACCGCGTGACCACGCCCGGAGGGGGGCTCACCTGTGCCAGTCACCTGTACCTCCCCCCCCTGCAGCCACGCAGGACACTCGGGGGACCTCACTGCGCGGCCCCCGGGCTCGGCCCCCAGGCCCCTTTCCAGGTTCGGCGTCTCGCGGGGCCCCGGCTCGGGTGCGGAAGGCGGGGAGAGCGGGGTGCCGGTGTCAGGCCGGGCGGGCCCATATCCGGGTGGACCCGGTGGGTGGGGCCGTCCCTCCTCCAGGTCCGAGGTGTGCTGGGGGTGGGAGTGCGGCGCGGAGAGTCCCGGTCGCCCCTCGGGATCCACGCGGGGGCGGCCGCGGGGCGCGGGAGTGGCCCGGCGGGGATGTAGGGCGTGCCCACCTGGCCGATCGGCCCCGCTGAGCGCCCCCATTCCCGGCCCGAGATCGCCAGGGCCGGAGGCGGCGGGAGAGGGCGCGGCGAGCCGGCCCGCGCTCCGAACTTGCCCGGGAAACTAGTGGGAGGGCGGGCGGGAGGAGGGGCGGCCGCAGCTGCATCCAGCCCCGTTGGCTTCCTTCCCAGCTCGCCTCGCCTCCTCCTCCTCCTCTTCCTCCTGTATGAGTCAGGCATTTCCCGGGGATCTGGAGCAGCCACGCGCGGCCCGGGCGCCCGGAGCTGGAGCTGGAGCTGGAGCAGCAGCAGCAGCAGCAGCAGCAGCAGCAGCAGCAGCAGCCGCCACCGCGCCCCGGGCGCGCTCGGAGCATGGAGAGGGCGGCCCAGGGCGCAGACGGCGGCGGGGGCAGCAACAGCAGCAGCCGCAGCAGCAGCCGCGCCACGTCGGCGGGCTCCTCGCCCTCCTGCTCCCTGGCCGGCCGGGGGGTGTCCGGCCGGTCCCCGGCGGCCGGGCTGGGTGGCGGGGGCAGCCGCAGCAGCCCGGGCTCGGCGGCCGCTAGCCCGTCCGGGGGAGGCGGCCGCAGGAGGGAGCCGGCGCTCGAGGGCGTGCTCAGCAAATACACCAACCTCCTCCAGGGCTGGCAGAACAGGTAACGCGCCCGCCGCCCGCGCCGCCGCCCCGGTGTGTGTGCGCGAGTGTGTGTGCCATGGTGGCACGGCGATCGCGGCGCAGCCTGCGCGCCGAGCCCTGCCTGCACCCCCGATCCCCTGCAGGTGGGGTGCCCCCCGCCCTGGCTTCGGTGCTGGTCCCTGCAGATCCCGAGGGCTGGGGGAGCCGGAGGAGCGGCCGGGAGGCGCCCGCACCCCAAGGATGGCTGAGAAAGGCAGACCCGGAGGGCGTGCTTCGCACCCCCCTGCAAAAGCTATAGCACGTCGGCTCCGATCACCGCCATCCTCCCCAGAACGCAGTTAGTTTTAAACTTTGTTGTTTTTTTTTTTTTTAAAAAAGGCACTGTCACCAACACAAAGCCTGCCACTCGTCTTGTCATCCTCGGCGCCCCCACCCCTTCCCCCGGCGCGCTGCGTACCCGGGCCCCGGTTGGTGGCTTCCCACCTCCAATCTCTGCAGTGCAAGTTTCTTTCTTAGAAAAGAAGGAAAAAGAAAAACACCCTCTCCGCTTTCGAAATGGACCGTTTGCTTTTAAAGTTATCATGATCACCCTCTCCCCACTTAGATGCCTTTTGAAGTTTCCTGCGCTCCCTCCGAATTGGGGAGCCTGGTTATGGACAGACACGTGGAAGGCTGGGGACACCCAGGAAAGGGGCTCCCCGGCACTCAGGGTGATGGGTTACAATTGTGAGGACCAGATGTGACACTACTCTTGACTTTTTTTTTTTTTTTTACTTTGTTTGTTAAAAAACACATGCAAGCCGGGCGTGGTGGCACACACTTGTAATCCCAGTACTTGGGAGGCTGAGACAGGAGGATCCGGGTTTGCGGCCAGCCTCAGCTACTTAGTGAGGCCCTCTGCAACTTAGTGAGACCCTGTTTCAAAATAAAGACTAAAAAATAGGGCTGGGGGTGTAGCCCGGAGGTAGAATGCCTCTGGGTTCAATCCCTGGTACCGCCAAAAAACAAAAACAAAAACAAAAAAACGCATGCCATGTAAGGGCATGGCAGAGGCTGTTGGTGAGATCTTTTGCCCTCCCTTCAATAGTCCCGGGTCTCAGTAGATTTGGGGCTTTTAAGGATGCGGTTGAGATTGGAATCACACCTGGGACCCGGGAAAGCTCTGCTGGCTAGACTAGGTTACGGGGTCCTCTCTTCCTGTGGGCTGGCAGGACCTGTTCAGTGCCCCTACCTGAAACATTATCAGCCGTGATTTGCATGCGTAATTTGCATCTTCCAACTTTGGAGGAAGAGGACTTTGGATGTGTGGAAACGGAGTTGTTTATTGGTGTCCTAGAGGTAGGACTCTCTGAGTCACCTGGTTCCTTGGAGAGCGTTTACTATACGCACTTCACTTTTGAATTCTCTGATTTCCCAAAATAGCCTCCGTGTCTGCTCTTACCTCTCCCTTTCCCCCTTCAGTTCTTGAAACCTGAAAAAGAAGAGGTGGAGTGTGTAGGAGCCATATGAAATGACTGAATCTGAGTGCAGTTCTTGGAAGTTGGGCCTTGTTAATGACATCTCAGGGGACTTTGTCGGTGACAGCATTTTGATAGTTTGTTGGGTAATCACTTTTTTTTTTTGTGGTCCCGAGCTTGGTCCTGGGTGTTCTACCTCTGAGCTATTCCCCAACCCTATTTTATTTTTGAAGCAGGGCCTCACCAAGTTGATGAGGGCCTTGCTAAGTTACTGAGGCTGTCCTCGAACCTGCGATCCTCCTGTCTCAGCCACCTAAATACTGGGATTACAATCGTGCACCACCACACCTGGTTTGGGTTATCACTTTTAATGCTTTTTCGTCCAGTAGCTTAAGAGGCCAACAAAGTGTATACCCTGATTATAGTTGTTTTACTTGCTTATGTATAATATTTTACCTGCCATGTATATTAAAGGATTTATTCTTTGGAGTGGATTTAGGAAGAATTAGAATAAAGTTGTTTTGCATAGTTTTATTTATTTTTATTTCATTTTTTGGTACTTGGGATTGAACCTGGGGCATTCTACCTCTGAGCTACACCCCAGCCCTATTTGTGTGTGTGTGTGTGTGTGTGTGTGTGTGTGTGTTGCTGGGGATTGAACCCAGGGGTGTTCTACTTCTGAGCTACACCCCTAGCCCTATTTTATTTTTTATTTTGAAACAGGGTCTCACTAAGTTACGAAGAGCCTTGCTAAATTGGTGAGGCTGGCTTTGGACCTGCAATCTTCCTGTCTCAGCATCCCAAGTACTGTGATTACAGGCATGTGCTCCCAGCCCTATTTAATTTTGAAACAGGGTCCCACTAAGTTGTCTAGGACCTTGCTAAGTAGCCGAGGCTGGACTGGAACCTGCGATCCTCCTGTCTCAGTCTCCCAAGTACTGAGATTACAGGCGTGTATCACCATGACGGGCTGCTTTGCATAGTTTTAAACTTACTGTGATGTATAGATTGGAGGCAAGATAGAGAAAAAGCAGCCGGGCGTGGTGGCGCATGCCTGTAATTCCAGTACTTGGGAGGCTGAGACAGGAGGATCACAGGTTCGAGGACAGCCTCAGCAAGTAGTGAGACTCTGATCAACCTAGTGAGACCCTGTTTCAAATTAAAAAAATAAAATAGGGCTGGGGGTATAGTCAGAGGTAGAATGCCCCTGAGTTCAATCCTGAGTACCACACACACAAAAAGACAAAATTAAGAAAAATAATGATAGTGATAGTAATAATAACGTTACTGACCAGGGCTTGGTGGTACATGCTTGTAATCCCAGTATTTTGGGAGGCGGAGACTGGAGGATCCGGGTTTGCGGCCAGCCTCAGCTCTCTCTCTTTCTCTCTCTCCATGTCTCTCTCTCTCTCTCTCTCTCTCTCTCTACTTAGTGAGGCCCTCCGCAACTTCGTGAGACCTGGTTTCAAAATAAAGTATAAAAAAATAGGGCCAGGGGTGTAGCGCGGAGGTAGAACGCCCCTGGGTTCAATCCCCGGTACCGCAAAAAAAAAAAAAAAAATAAGGTTACTGGCTGAAGACTCCCCAGGTAAAATGTGGTATCGTGTACACTACTGCGCATGCTCAGTCAGGTCTCCTCCTTATGGAGTTTGTTTTGTGTGATGTAGGGCCACCGCCCGTGCACATTCTCTCCACAGTAGACGCACTGTTTTCCAAGCCCCCTGCTGACTCCAGAGGTGCTGTCCGGGATGGTCCATGTCTCCGTGCCGGGTCTACCTCCCGCACTGTGTTCTCTGAACGCGGCCGTGGGTCCATTAGCAGTCTGTAGATTTATGGTGGCCCGGTGATTGCACAAGTCTGCTTTGTCTAGGGGGCATGGGAGCTCAGGATTAGGGAAAAGAAGCAGAGCAGAGGACATAGGCGGAAGCCTGGAGCGCATGCTCATGTGTTCAGCTAGTTTATTAATCCAGAGACTGTTTTATTGAGCACCTACTTGCTGCCAGGCTGGTTTTCTTTTTGGAGAATTCTATCTTCAAGCTACACCCCCAGCCCTATTTTATTTTATTTTATTTTATTTTTTGCGGTACTGGGGATTGAACCCAGGGGCATTCTATCTCCGAGCTATACCCCAGCCCTATTTTTTTATTCTTTATTTTGAAACAGTCTCACTAAATTGCGGAGGGCCTCACTAAGTAGCTGAGGCTGGCTGTGAACCTGGGATCCTCTGGTCTCAGCCTCCCGAGTACTAGGATTACAAGTGTGTGCCACCACGCCCAGCTCCAGTTTTTTATTTTGAAACAGGGTCTCGCTAGGTTGATGAGAGTCTCACTCCTTGCCGAGGCTGTCCTTGAATCTGCTATCCTCCTGTCTCAGCCTTCTAAGTGCTGAGATTATAGGTGTGCGTCTCCACACCTGGCTCCAGGCTGTTTTAGGAGCTGGAGTCAATTCTATGAACAGAACTCATAGGCTATCTTTTCCTCAAGTAACAGGAGGAAACAGAATTGAAGGGGAGAGCGCCCACCCCTGCCCGAGTCCAGGGAAATGCCTGTGCATTATAGCTGGGCTAACTGGGCTGCTGTTCTGCGGGGCAGGGGCGGGGCTCAGCACCTTCCTTTGGCCGTTCTTTTCAAACTGTCTTCATTTAATGATGACCCTCCAACCAGACTCCTGCGCCCTGTGCCATTGATAACGTGCCTTAACACCGGTCACCCACAGAGATTTCACCCTAGTGTCCCCTTCAGTTGCTGTAAGGCTCTTTTCTTTTCTTCCTTTTCATACTGGGGATTGAACCAAGGGGCATTCTACCTCTATCCTAAACCGCTACCCCTTTTTATTTTCTTAAATTTTATTTTGAGCTGGGTGTGGTGGTGCACGCTTGTAATCCCAGTACTTGGAAGGCTGAGACAGGAGGCTCGCAGGTTCAAAGATAGCCTCAGCAGGTAGTGAGACTCTCATCAACCTAGTGAGACCACGTTTTTTTTTTTTTTTTTAAATAAGCTGGGCGTGGTGGTGCGTGCTTGTATTCCCAGTACTTGGGAGGCTGAGATGGGAGGATCGCAGGTTCACAGCCAGTCTCAGCTACATAGTGAGGCCTCCACAACTTAGTGAGACCCTGTTTCAAAATAAAGAATAAAAAATAGGGCTGGGGGTGTAGCCTGGAGGTAGAATGCCCCTGGGTTCAATCCCTGGTACTGCCAATAAGTAAATAAGCAAATAAGTAAATAAATAAAATAGGGCTGGAGGTGTAGCTTGGAGGTGGAATGCTCCTGGGTTCAATCCCCAGTACCACAAAAACAAAATAAAAAATGGAAAAATGGGGCTGGGGGTGTAGCTCAGAGGTAGAACACCCTGGGGCTTAATCCCCAGTATAAATAAATAAATAAGATAAAAAATAGCTGGGATCTTAACAGTCAGCATTATATTCTGCCTTAATTTATTTGCAACCCCCTCAGACCCATCAGCACGCCCTTAGGAAGGCAGTTGGGGTCAGGACACAAGATAAATGACATAAAGAAAGTCACAGGGTCAGCCGGGCATGGTGGCGCATGTTTGTAATCCCAGTACTTG
Source organism: Glis glis (assembly GCA_004027185.1). Lineage (NCBI taxonomy): Eukaryota > Metazoa > Chordata > Mammalia > Rodentia > Gliridae > Glis > Glis glis. The sequence continues at coordinate 9,156 of PVJS01033673.1, forward strand.
GGAGGCTGAGACAGGAGGATCACGGGTTCGTGGCCAGCCTCAGCTCCTTAGTGAGGCCCTCCGCAACTCAGTGAGACCCTGTTTCAAAATAAAGAATAAAAAATAGGGCCGGGGGTGTAGCTCAGAGGTAGAATGCCCCTGGGTTCAATCCCCTGTGCCGCAAAAAAAAAAAAAGAAAAAAAAAGTACTGGGGAGACAGCAACCCCAGGTCACAGGGCACCTTGCAGGCTAGGCCAGGGATTTCCGCCTGCCTTCTGGTTGCAGAGAGATGACAAGTGATCAGCTCTGGCTCTGCGATGACATTTTCAGGGGGCCCCAGGCAAAGCAGGGAGAATGGCCAGGAGCCCTTGGCAGTGGTCTAGGCGGGAGATGCTGGGGCCTGTGGGAGGCAGAGATGGAGACAAGGGGCAGATATGGCCTGGCCAGGATGGAAGTTGCTGATGGATCAGGCAGGGAGATTTGAGAACAAGGATGACCCCTGGGCTGCAGGACTGAGCGGCTGGGAGCCTGGGGTGCCCTTTGCAGAGAGGAGGGGCCAGGAGAGGGAGGTGATTTTTGGGCAGGAGGAGGGATAACTGAGAGCTCCCTTTGGGCTGTGTGGCTCGGGAGGCGACACCTAGAAGGTGGACGATAGGAGGAAGGTGGACGGTAGGAGGGAGGTGGACGGTAGGAGGGAGGTGGACGGTAGGAGGGAGGTGGACGGTAGGAGGGAGGTGGACGGTAGGAGGGAGGTGGACGGTAGGAGGGAGGTGGACGGTAGGAGGGAGGTGGACGGTAGGAGGGAGGTGGACGGTAGGAGGGAGGTGGACGGTAGGAGGAAGGTGGACGGTAGGAGCCCATTTGCCCTGAGGCCACTTTTAGTCTCACACTAAAACTGTTCTGGGGTTGCTCATAACATCTGGTGTTTAAGGAAATAATTTCTTTTTTTTTTTTGCGGTACCGGGGATTGAACCCAGGGGCGTTCTACCTCTGCGCTACACCCCCGGCCCTATTTTTTTTATACTTTATTTTGAAACTGGGTCTCACGAAGTTGCGGAGGGCCTCACTAGGTAGAAAAAGAGAGAGAGAGAGAGAGAGAGCTGAGGCTGGCCGCGAACCCGGATCCTCTGGTCTCCGCCTCCCAAAGTACTGGGATTACAAGCGTGTGTCACCACACCTGGCCTAAGGAAATAATTTCTAATTGGATCTAGGAATTTGACAGTGTTTATTACCATTTGCTTTTTTTTTTTTTTGTTACTGGGGATTGAACCCAGGGGCTTGTACCTCTGAGCCACACCCCCAGCCCTATTTTATTTTTTGTGGTACTGAGGATTGAACCCAGGGGCGTTCTACCTCCGAACTATACTCCCAGCCCTATTTTTTATTCTTTATTTTGGAAAAGGGTCTCACTAAGTTGTGGAGGGCCTCCCTAAGTTGCTGAGGCTGGCCTTGAACCTGTGATCTTCCTGTCTCAGCCTCCCAAGTACTGGGATTACAAGCGTGCTCCACCTCGTCCGGTTTGGGGCTAGCTTTTGACTCAACCTGGATTAACAACATACTTGGAGAATTCCTTGTAGCCTCTGGCATTTTGCGGCTACTGGTCCCATTACGAGAGATCTCTGTATGGGGGGAAGCTCACCAAGTGCTGTGTGCATGGATGTCCCTATCACTATGAACTACATTATGATGTGAGACTCTAATACATCAATAAATGTATATTTAAAACAAAGGTCACTGTGAGGAGGCTGGGGGTGTGGCTTAGTGACAGGGCATTTGCTTAGCATGCCACGCACAAGGCTCTGGGTTTGATCACCAACAACTGAAAAAAAAAAACTTTGCCGCATATGGTGTATGTTAATTTTTTTTTTTTTGTGGTACTGGGCATGGAACGCAGAGGCATTTCACCTCCAAGTTATACCCCCAGCCCAATTTTATTTCTTATTTGGAAACAGGGTCTCACTAAGCTGCAGAGGGCCTCACTAAGTAGCTGAGGCTGGCCGTGAACCTGCGATCCTCCTTTCTCAGCCTCCCAAGTACTGGGATTACAAGTGTGCACCACCACGCCCTTCTGTATGTTAATTTTTAAAACCTCGCTGAGTTAAAATGAGTGTTTTTTTGAGTATTCCAGTATTTTTAGATACCAGAGTCGAAAAATCACTGCCCTGAGATTTGCTTTCTTGCCTGTGTGTACTTAGGAAGTATTTGCACATCCTGCCGCCGAGGCTGCCAGACGGCACCGAGGTTGTGCGCTAAAATCCTTTAGGGACACGGACTGCTTCAATGACAGTGGTAATAAAGGGATGGTTGCCTGGGTTACAAAACAATGTATAATAAGATTTAGTCACTTACGGTTTAAAATATTTATTGAGCACCTGCTTTGTATTGACTGATCCCTGCAGGATCTGTCCCCCCCCAAACACACACTTTTTAAATGTGTGAAAAAAATGTGTGTTTGAGGAGATTCACACCAAAATGGTTTTCCTGAGTTGGCAGGAGGAGGAATGATTTTTATTTTTTCTCTCTTCTTTCCAAAAGTAAACTTTCATCTGTTTGGCAGTTTGAAAAAGTTGTTGAGAAGCAGGATGTGGTGGCACTCGCCTGTAATCCCAGTACTTGGGAGGCTGAGGCAGGAGGATCGCAGGTTTGAGGCCATCCTCAGCAACTTAGGGAGGCCCTCAGCAACTTAGGGAGACCCTGTTTCAAAATAAAAAATAAAATAACCTGGGCATGGTGGTGAATGCCTATCATCCCTGTACTTGGGAAGCCTGAGACAGGAGGATTGCAGGTTGGAGGCCAGCCTCAGGAACTTAGAGAGACCCTGTTTCAAAATAAAAAATCAAATAGGGCTGGGGGTATAGCTCAGAGGTAGAATGGCCCCAGGTTCAATCCAAGTACCAAAAAAAAAAAAAAAAAAGAGAGAGAGAGGAAAAAAAAATAGCAGCCAGCACCTGCCAGCCATGCTGTCCCTTACAGCCACCCCTCCCACCGGCCCTCCACCCTCCCGGCCACAGCACCGTGGATTAGTTCAGCCTCTTTGAACTTCGTGTCATACAGGATGTGGTCCATGCGATCTTTCATGCCTGGATTCCATCTCTTAACATGCTGTGTGTGAGGCTCATGCATGTTTATGTGTGTAGTTGTGATGTTTGGTATTTGATGGTGACTATACCAGTCACATTGCTGTGTTGGGGATTGCCCCTGGGGTACTTCCTGTTTCTGGCCCTGAGGAAGAGTGGTGACACTAGGCATGCGTTTTTATGGATGTGTGCCCAGGAGTGGAAATATCAGGGTAGAATGTTTCCATGGTACGATTTAGGAGATGCTGCCTGGGAGTTTTCCACAGTGGTTGCATCCATTAATACTCCCACCGGAAGTGGGTGGAGTTCTGTTTAAAGAAAGTGTTCTACCTCCTTGTCCACACTTGGTAGTGTCTCTTGTTTTCATTTCAGCCATTTGGTGGGTGTGCAGTAGCATTTATGACTTTAACTGGCCTTTTCTCTCTCCTTGTCCTCCTCTTCCTCTTCTCTTTCTCTTTCTCCTCCTCCTCCTCCTCCTCCTCCTCCTCTTCCTCTTTTCTTTCTCCTCCTCCTCCTCCTGATTGAACCCAGGGGCATTCTACCTCCGAGTTACACCCTCAGCCTTATTTATTTTTCGTTTTGAAACAGGGTCTCACTAGGTTGCTGAGAGTCTCCCAAAGTTGCTAAGGCTGGCCTTGAACCTGCGATCCTCCTGTCTCAGCCTCCCAAGTACTGGGATTACAGATGTGTGCCACCACGCCCAGCTCTGGCATGAGTCCTTTGATGGGTATACTCACATGTGGGTACAGGCACCACAAATACAGATAGCAGATACCTTCCTTCTCCCTGTGTTTTGTCATTTCATTCCTTATTCACGTCTTGAAAAACACAAATTGTTAATTTTTTTTTTTTTTTTGCGGTACCGGGGATTGAACCCAAGGGCGTTCTACCTCCGAGCTACACCCCTGGCCCTATTTTTTATTCTTTATTTTGAAACCAGGTCTCACGAAGTTGCAGAGGGCCTCACTAA
>PVJS01033674.1:0-22027 GCA_004027185.1 Glis glis
CACACTCTCTCTCTCTCTCTCTCTCTCTCTCTCTCCCTGTCTCTCTCTCTTTCTCTCTCTACCTTGTGAGGCCCTCCGCAACTTCGTGAGACCCGGTCACAAAAAAAAGTATAAAAAATAGGGCCGAGGGCGTAGCACAGAGGTAGAATGCCCCTGCATTCAATCCCCGGTATCGCAAAAAAAAAAAAAAAAAATAGGGATGGGGGTGTGGCTCAGAGGTAGAATGCCCCTGGGTTCAATCCCCAGTACCACAAAAATAAATAAATAAATAAAAATTAAAAAATAAAAGCATTGGTGTGAGCCAGGTATGGTGGCGCATACCTGTAATCCTAGTACTTAGGAGGCTGAGACAGGAGGACCCCAGGTTCAAGGCCAGCCTCAGCAATTTAGTGAAGCCCTCAGACCCTGTTTCAAAATAAATAAAAAATAGTCTGTTGCTCAGAGGTAGGATGCCCCTGGGTTCAATCCCCAGTAAAACACACACACACACACACACACACACACACACACACACACACACACAGCTGGCATGGAGAGTAAGAGATAGATGTGAACAGATAAACTCATGTAAAGTGATGTTCTAGCTGAGACCTGAGCCTGGAGAATTTTGGTACTGGGGATTGAACTGAGGGTGTTTTACCTCCAAGCTACACCCCCAGCCCCTATTTTTTTTTTATTTTGAAACAGGGTCTCACTAGGTTGATGAGAGTCTCACTACTTGTTGTAGTCTCACTACTAGTCTCACTACTCTCCTGTCTCAGCCTCCCAAGTACTGGGATTACAGGCGTGCGCCACCACACCTGGCTCTGAAGAATTTTTTAAACTCTACGTAAGCTGCATTTCAAGGCTACAAGCAATTTATGCCCATAAGGAGGAGGTGTTGCTCATAAAATCCACCCCAGGGTCAGAGTTGACTTCTCCTGGGAAACCACCTTAGCAGGAAGCAGATGCCCACCTTGCTGTCCCTGCAGGGCACCATGAAGCCATGAGGAACCTGATGCAGATGTTGTGGCCAACATGAAGGCATGAGCGGGACGGGGCTCTCCATGACCCATGGGCACAGACAGTGCTACAACAGTGATGGCATGCTGCCACTCTGTGGTGCCCCGCCTGCAAGGCCAGCAAACCCCGTGGGTGTGGCTGCTGCCCCTCTCAGGAGCTGGATGGACATTACCCCGCTGTCAAGTCCTAGGCGAAGGCAGATCCTAGCACCAGAAATAAGAGGATCAGAGTCCTGGCCCTTCTCACCACCAGGGCCGCGGGACCCAGGGTACCAAAGCCACCTCCACACCCAAAGAAGTCATGATTGTTTTGAATGACCAGAGCTGACTTTTAAGTTGAAGCAAAATCCCACTCACCTTGGACCCTCGTTTTAGCTGTAACCCTTGTCAGCCCCCAGCCCAGGACCCAGAGGCAGCCAGCATGCTTACCTCAGGGACACCAACATCCTTTGCTGGTCCCTAGTGCACTGGGGACCTGGACATATCCCCAGCCTTACTGACCTCAGCTCTATTCCTTGTGCCAAAAAGGAATCGGAGCCAAAAAGGAAAGAGACCTGGAAGAACAGAATCTGAGGCGGATGGTATTTACAGATAGGCTCATGGTCTTGCTTTCAGCCCCTGCAGGCTGAAGCCTTGGAAGACGCAAATTCGCAAATTCGCAATCAGATGCCAGTCAGAGCCTTCTGGCTGGGGGTGCGACCCTGAGAGCTTCCCGGGTTCTCTCCTCAAAATCAGCTCCATGGAGATTTAAATTAGCGGGGGGGGGGGGGGACACACCAAGAGCTGTGTGCATGTATGTTAACACCAAACTGATACTCATTGTGATGTAAGACTACAATGCACCAATAAAAACATAAAAAAATTACTTTTGAATTGAACTTAAAAATAACTAACTAACTAACTAAATAAATAAATAAATTAGTGAGCAGGGGCCTGGCTTCATCCGTCAAAAATTAGGAAAGAGGGGACATGAGGCGTGCACGACTGCAGAAGGGGTGGTGTGGTGTGTGTGTGTGTGTGTGTGTGTGTGTGTGTGTGTGTGTGTGAATCCCGCACCTAATTCCACACGCCCACCGCTGGTGGAGCATCAGCCAGCTTCCCTGGGCTCCTCTTCCCACAGGAAGCTGGACTCCGGGCCGCTCTGCCTAGCAACAGCCATTTCCTGGCTCCAGCCACGGAGGCAGAAAGAGAAACCACAGAAACCTACAAGACAGGAAGGGAAGCAGCCTTCGGTCTAGGTGCGGATGCTCCACAGACGCCCCGCGCTGCTGCCCCCGCCCGGGGGGAGGCGGGCAGAGGCCGGATCCTGCAGGTGAGCGTTTATCTCGGTGCTCGGAGTACTCCTGCGAATGCTCTGGGCCAATGGGGGACGCTGCGCTCGACGGGTCGTCGCGACCTCACGGCCCCGGTCCCCGCCCCTCCGCCCCGAGACAGGCGGGTCCCCGAGATCACCGCCCTGCACGTCTGCAGACGCCCCCTGCTGGTCCCCGCGCGCCCTGCAGCTTCGCATCCACGCCCCGGCGCGGTGGACAAAGATGCTGCCGGGCTGGAGGCCCTCCAGGACCCCTGCTCCCAAAGGCAGGTCTGGGGGACCGCAGCACCCTCGGTGCTGGGCTCGGCCGGCTGGGCCTGGGGTCCCGGCACTGACGGAGGTGGCGGTCAGGGGGAGGAGCTGCGGGGACACCACCGCCCCTCCCTCGGGAAGGGACGCTCCGAGACGGCTGGGCGCCCAGGGCCGAGAGGAGTGCCTGAAGCGCACTGGCCGCTCTCCAAGGGGAGGACGCCGATCTGGGTGAGCGCACGGAACAGGCAGAGAGCTCAGAGGCGACCAGCCTCGGGCTCCGGGGTCTGCAGCACCAGATGCTCCCCGGGGTTTCCACTGAGGCCCATCTAGACTGCACGGGGTTGATTCTGGACACACCACACCCCCAGCCTCTCAGGGCAATGCACGCCCTGTTCTTGAAGGCATGATGCGCCCCCCAGAGAAAGAAAAATAAAGAAGGATAAAGGGCCTGGCCGCGGGGCTAAGTTTCTCGTCTCTTGCTCGGGGCTCGGGCGGGCTTTGCCGCGTTCGTCCTGACAGACTAATGAGGCACTGCCCCCTGGTGGCCGCTGCCCGCCACAGCGCTGTTGGAGCGCCGGCCGGCTTTCCCTTGCAACAAATTCACTGCGCTGCCCTTATGCGTGGCCCTTGGCACACCCACCCGGGGCTGGGTACAAGAGGGTCACAACAACAACACAAGGTAGCATTTTTCTGGTTCAGCCCACCTGCGCAATCGTGGGTTCTGAGGACCCCCATAAATTACAACCAATTAGTTTAAAAACTTCCAGGGACTCTGCCGATCACCATTTTCTCTTACTGAGGTGCTGACTGAGCCCCTGGCTCTCCCCGCCTTCCCAACACCCTCAGTTCTGAGCTTGCCTGTGGCCCCGTCAAAGGCCTCCCACAAAACCCTGGTGCCAGAATCAATCCTTCAGCTCTGCCATACTCAAAGCTTCCTTCCCCTCCCAGAAAGAGTGACTGTCTTTAGTTCAAGTTGGTGCCACCAACAGGCATCCTCTTTGGGTAGTGCCTTCCCATGAAGGGCAAGTAGCACTTGTGTTATTCCATGCCCCCCTTTCTCAAATCAGCTCAGACTAAAACCCCTGCTGTATTTACAAGGTAGATTTTTGGTTATTGTTCTTTACATTTTTAAGCAGTCCTTTCAGATATTATTACTAACAAAGAAAGTGTTGAGTTTAATAAAAGAAAACATGAATGAGGACATGTGAATCACTGGCTCTGAGACCCCGGAAGTAGCATTGGTAGAGAATTCTGGTTGGTTGGGGATGGACCCTCCTGCTCCCTGCTGACTCCAGAGACCCCTGAGGGCCCTGATGAAGTAGCCACTGAGGAGACCCCACCCCACCCCCAACTTCTCTGAGCTCCTCCTGGGCAGGCCTTGAGGGCCGGATGTTCAGGAGGGAGGGAAATGCCAACAGCTTCACCCGAGCTTGCTGAGACTTCTGCTGGCATAATGTTCCCGGGTACGCATGCCTGGAAGCACACTAAGTTCCTTACCTCACACTCTAAATTTCCAAGCTAGGGGTGTATGGCTCAGTCACAGAGTGCTTGCCTTGCATGCACAAGGCCATGGGTTTGATCCCCAGCACCAAAGGGGGGGTGGGTCTTTCTAGAAACTGTGGTGGGGGAGGGCAAGGGGAGAATATCAGCTGTGCCAGAATCTGGGACCCTCTGGAGATAGGAGCCCTTGAGCTGGACCCAGTAATTCCTGAACCAGATCTTCCCCTGCCTTTCCAGTTGCATGATCCAAAAATAAACCCTTTTCCAGTTACATGACCCAGGAATAAATCCCCTTTTGTGCTTCGATTCAATAGAGTGGGGTTTTGTTGCTCATAATCAAATGAGTCGCCTTACAGTATGGGAGCTTGTTATAGACTACACAAATAATTAGATATGGCTAGCGAGGGGGTAAGCTCTCAGGCAGCAGCAATACACAGGCTGCAGGGAGTCAGAGAAGGTGGTGGGTAGAATGCAGGTTTTGTCTGGCATGTGAACTGAATTAGAGTAGATATCTTTTTTTTATTTTTTGGCAGTACTGGGGATTGAACCCAGGGCTTCACCCATGCTAGGCAAGTGCTCTACCACTCAGCTACATCCCCAGCACTTTTTATTTTCTTATTTTGAGATGGAGTCTTGCTAAATTTCCCGGACTGGCCTCAAACTCTCCATCCTCCTGCCTCAGCCTCCTGAGTGACTGGGATTTCAGGTGTGCGCCACATCCAGCTCCTGAGGTCTACGCCTCTGAATGCGGTGTGGCCAGTCCTGTTTTGCATTTTCACGCTGCAAGTTAATCACCCTCACAATCACTAAAGCGTCTCTTACTCTGCCTTTCAAGATATCAGGACTTAACACTTAAATTTTGAAGTGTTATGGGTGCCTGAAAACAGCAACATACAATAAAATTCTACTTAAGTCCAAATGGCATGAACTAGCTACACACAAAGAGAGAAGAGGCCCCTGTGGATTGAGGATTATTAAATATGAAGTATGTTTGTCAGGAAAAAACCTGTGTTTATGTAAACAGTAGAAGCGCCACCATGGTAACTCTGCTTGGTTTGCTCTGCAGCCCACAAAGGCCTCACAGCCAAATCACTGCCTCCTTCTTCACTGCCTGCCTGCATTTTTTAGAAGACCTCTCCAGCCAAAATTCCATCATCTGCCTGCCTGGTTTCCAAGCTCAGAAAATATCATTTAAAAAGTACTGGGGAACCAGTAGAAACCACCGCCAAGGCTTCTAAATGAAAGCTCATTTCACACACACACACACACACACACACACACACACACACACACACACACAATGATACATCCTTTTGTCAAACTACAGCATGCTTTTCCTTTTTTATGTAACACAAGTTTCTTTGGGCCTCCCAAGCTTGCAGGGCCAATGGCATAATATTAGCATATGACCAACAGTAACTCATATTCCCTTTGCTTTGGATTTTTCTCTCACCTGCCTGAAAGGCCATGGGCCTCCTAGGAGTGCTCCTGACTCCTCCTGGGGGTGTGCTTAGATGCGGCCTGGACCAACTTCACTGCCAGTTGCAGCATGGCCTATCTCAGCAGCAATGTCCACTGGTTTCCCATCACCCTGCGCCCTCCCCAGAGCAGCCAGGAGAACAGTCCCCTTCCCTTTGTGGCACAAGGAGCATGTCCCAAGCCAGGCTGTTGTGCCCCCGCCATACAAAGACCCCAGCCCTGGATCCAAGGGCCTCTAGGTGGGGGCTCCTCGGGGCCACACTCCCTCTCATCGGCTGAGAACAAACTCATCATACCAGCCCCTCAGGAGGCCATTCATGCCCCCCCCCCGCCAAGCACTCTCCTAGACAGCACAGCTGCCATGTCCAAACCGTCGGTCCCCACTTTTCCCCAAGCGAGGATCCCTTGTTCAGGCAGGAGAGAGACCACTAGAGGATGCAGTAGTGGCAATCACCCTCTCCGTGTGGCGTCTGAGGCAGCTGACAAGAGCTGGGTCTGAGCCGGGGAAAGGATTGCTCCACTCCAAGGGAAAAGCAAATTGACATCAGATTATTTTCCTACGGCTTTTCCCACTTCTTAATATTTGCCACATTGCATTCCACATTCCAATTTCAAAAGGACAGGGACAACTAATAATATAAAAGAAAGAAGTGAAATTAACTGGAACCGAGAACTTAATTATTTTCAAGTACATATAGCATGAAATTATGGCTGAGCATCAAGTATACCTTTGACCTGAAATAGTCTCTTAGAAATACCAGGGTAACAGCCTGGCATATAACCAGACCTGCAAAGATATTGTGATGTTGCAATAAATCAAGTTAATGTTATTTATCAAGTGAGGTCAGATTTTTTTAACTTAGCTTATTACAGTTTTGCTTTATTTTTAAAAGTTACAAAAAGTTCTTAACAAAGAATAAGGCCTCCTCTCGATTACCTACTTCCCATTCACATTTCTGTTGAGTTTTACCTTCCATACATTATATATATTAGAACATTAAAAGCCCTTTTTTTTTGCAGTACTGGGGATTGAACCAGGGGCATTCTACCTCCAAGCTATACCCCCAGCCCTATTTTTTTATTCTTTATTTTGAAACAGGGTCTCACTAAGTTGCAGAGGGCCTCACTAAGTAGCTGAGGCTGGCTGCGAACCCAGATTCTCTGGTCTCAGCCTCCCAAGTACCGGGATTATAAGTGTGCACCACCACACCCAGCTTAAAAGCCCTTTTAAAACATTCTTTCTGGTAATAAATGTTCCAGAGTTTCAAGGCCCCAATTCATTATCTGTTTTCCAGTGTAGGACTAATTTCACACATTTCCAGCTCAACGGAGGGCAGGGAAAGGCAAGTTGGCTTGTCCTGGTGCTTCAACCCAGCGTCACCATAAGAAGATGATACCGCTCTTTAGTTCTGACACCAATTGAGGAACAGGGAGAAAGAAGCTAAACATTTTAGCATATATCAGAATTTTGACATCATTACTTTCTTCTGAGCATTGCAAATATGCGTAACTAAATGTAAGCTCTTATTTTGCTGTGGCCCTGATCTACAGGGAACACTGCTCCCTCCGACAACAGACTGAGCAGTTCTGTCCATGTGTGTAAAGAGCTCACTGGCCCGGCGTGGTGACATGCGCCTGTAATCCCAGTATTTGGGAGGCTGAAACAAGGAGAACTGCAGGTTTGCGACCAGCTCAGCAATGTAGCCAGATTCTCAGTAACTCTTTAAATTCATTACAACTTATTGAACTGTACAATGAAAATGCTCAAAGTTTATCGTATGAGTATTCCTGGATAGATATGTCTAAAAGAAAAAATAGGCTGCTTTAACAACTAATTAGACATAGCCAAGAGTTAACTAGTGAGCCAGAAGACAGATTAGGAGAAATTATCCAAATGAAGCAGAGAGAAGCAAAAAGATGGAACGTATACATGGCAGGAGAATGGCAGAGAGGGGAGAGGCAGACTGTCTAACCAAGGTACCAGGAGAAGAAAGATCCAGTGGAGAAGGGGAAATATCCAGAGTCAATAGAGGAGAATTTTCCAATGCAAAATCCATGGATCCAGTGAACCCCAAATGGGATTACTATAAAATCTACACTTAGAAACAACAGAGCAAACCCACATGCCACGGAAACCAAGGAATGGTCCTAAAAGGCACTACAGAGAAACAACAGAGCCCTTCTGAGCAGCAAGTTAGTCTGGTATCTACATAGCTACAGTGGAAGCCAAAAAATTATGCTAAAAGAAAATAGTTGCCACCTAGAATTCCAAGGCCATCAAAATAGAGACATATTTGGACAAGCAAAAGTAGAGAGTGTGCTTGCAGCAGTCCATCACCAAGAGACATGGAAAGAAAGTGAGCCCAGACACAAGGATAAAGACACAGGAAAAGATGAAGGCAAATGTGAAAAAATCAGGCATATAAAATAATAGTTTTTGTGATGTTAAATTAAAAATACAATGTATATACTAATAACATAGAAGTAAGGAAAAGGAAAATGAAGTTAAAAGTTTCCTAAGCCTCTTCATAGTTTGGAAGGTTAACAACGTAGATTAACTTTAGTCTTTGATAAATTATAATCTGAATATTATAATTTCTATAGTACCTGTAAAGGAACAGAAACAAGCTATAACATTCAAACAACAAAAAAGGAAAAAATAGGATGATAAAAAGTATTTCATTCAAAAAGGGTTTAAAAGGAGATAAAAAGAATCATAGGACTAGCAGGTCAAATAGAAAGTACAAAATAAGATCACACATATAAACCTAAATTATTTTTATGTAAATGAACTAAGTTCTCCACTTAAATGTCATTTTCAAATTTCATTTTAAAAATCCCAATAATATGTTGTTTCAAGAGTTTAAATATAAAATATATTCAAAAAGTTGAAAATAAAAAGATTAAAAACATATACAAATATTAACCAGAAGAAAGTTGGTATGATTATATTCCTATCCAAGAAATTAAATGTGTGTGTGTCTGTGAGTGTGTGCGGGCATGCGCTCACACTACTAGGAATTGAACCAGAGGCATCCTACCTACCTCCGAGCTACAGTCGCAGCCCTATTTTATTTTTATTTTGAAACAGGTCTCACTAAGTTGCAGAGGGCCTCGCTAAACTGCTGAGGCTGACTGCAAACTTGCAATCCTCCTTTCTCCCAAATACTGGGACTATAGGCATGTACCACCACACCAGCTCAAAAAAAACTCTATTTTAAAGTAAAAATTACCCTGTTTCAAAATAAAGAATAAAAAATAGGGCTGGGGGTGTAGCTCAGAGGTAGAATGCCCCTGGGTTCAATCCCCAGTACCGCAAAAACAAAGTAAAAATTATCACTAGTGGATTAAAAGGACCATTTCAAAAAAAAAAACATTCCAATTAATCAATAACAACTTTAAATGTGTGACCACCTAAATATAACATTAAAATATATGAAGCAGAGAAACTATATAAAATAGTAATATGAAAAGAAAAAATTCCACAATAATAGTAGATGAATACCTCTCTCAGTAACTGATAGAATAAAAAAATGAGGATATATATGAAGAAAACAATTTTTAAAAGACCTAGCTGGAAGTGGTGACGCACATTTGTAATACTAGTACTTGGGAGGCTGAGACAGGAGGATCACAGGTTCGCAGCCAGCCTCAGCTACTTAGTGAGGCCCTCTGCAACTTAGTGAGACCCTGTTTCAGAAATAAAGAATAAAAAAAATAGGGCTGGGGGTGTAGCTCAGAGGTAAAATATCCCTGAGTTCAATCCCCAGTGCCACCAAAATAAACAAATGAATAAATAACCTAATAAACATACACAGAACACTGTTGCCAGCTTTAGCAAAGGATTCATATTAAATTCAAACACACACAGAAAACTTGAAAAAACTGACCATAGACCACACTGAAAACAAGTATCCAAGAGATTTAAAAGATTAAGATAATCCAGAGAATGTTCTCTGACCATACCAAATTTCAGTAACAAAGAAGTAACTAAAACCATATGTCTAAAAATTAAGAAACACTTTTAAGTAACCCATGAGTCAAACAAAAACTCATAATGAAATAGACAATTCTTTGAAATGAATAACCCAAATATTATACACCACTACATAAGGCAACTCATAAACTGAAATTTATAGCCTAAAGCCCACCAAATTTGAGTTTATCCTGGGAAGGAAGGCAACATAATACAATTCATAGATCAAAGGAGGAAAATAACATGATTCTAATATACACAGAAAAGGTTTTGATAAACCTAAGCAACCATATGAGAATTTTTAAAAAGATAAAAAATTTTTAAAAACTGTTAGAAAACTTCTAGGGCTGAGGATATAGCTCAGTGGTATAGCAGGTGCTTAGTATGGGCAAGGACCTAGGTTCAATCCTCAGTACCAGAAAACAACAACAATAAAAAACTTCTGTAGCCTGATAGAATTACAAAAGCCTACAGCAAATATAACAATACTTAATGGTAAAATGCTGAAAGCTTTCCTATGAGATCAGGAACAAAACAAGGAAGTTTTCATTACCATTTCTATTCCAGTTATACTGAATGTTCTAGGCAGCACAGTAAAGCTATTTTTAAAAAATATGTAACGTTTAGAAGGGAAGAAACAAATCTGCTATTATTAACAGGTAATATGATTCTGCACATAGGAAAAATCCAGCAGAAGTAATGTGAGTTTAGTAAAGTTGGAACAAACAAAAATCAATATATAAAATTTCATTGTAGCCGGGCATGGTGGCATATGCTTGTAATCCCAGTACTTTGGGAGGCGGAGGATCAGGGTTCACGGCCAGCCTCAGCGCTCTCTCTATCTCTCTCTCTCTCTCTCTCTCTCTGTCTTTCTGTCTCTCTCTCTCTCTCTCTCTCTCTACCTAGTGAGACCCTCTGCAACTTCGTGAGACCCAGTTTTAAAATAAAGTATAAAAAAATAGGGCCGGGGGTGTAGCACGGAGGTAGAATGCCCCTGGGTTCAATCCCCTGTACTGCAAAAAAAAAAAAAAAATTCATTGTATTATCTATACCAGTGAAAAAGAGCTAGAAAATTATTTATTTTTTTAAAAAGATATCATTTTATAAGAACAACAAAATTATCATATTGGGCTGGAGGTAGAGCTTGGTGGTAGAGTGCTTCCCTAGCATGAACAAGGCCCTGGGTTCCCTTCCCCCCAAAAAATCAAGTACCTAATAATAAATATACAAAAGATGTGCAAGGCCTCTGAATTGCTTCCTGTGACTGTCATAATAAATTACCACAAATTTAGTGACTTAAAACAACAGAAAAATAAATATTCTTTCAAAGTTCTGGAAGCTAGAGGTCCAAAATCAGTATTGCTGAGTGGAAACTTAGGCAATAGCAGGGCCGCACTCCCTCTAGAGCATAGATCCCCAAACCTATCTGACTTACCACCTGCTTTTCATAAAAAGACATTACTAAGCACCCCCCTTCTGGAAATCTACCTTCTTTAAGCATATAAACAGAAAGATGCAGTGACAAATATGCATTCTTTTATGTATCTATATTTTGTTCCTACCTCACACAAAATATAAAATCAATTCCAGGTAAATTAAAAACCCAAGGATGAAAGACAACTGTGGAGGAGGTTTAGAAGATACTGTAGGTGAGTATGTTTAAGATCTAGGAAGAAATTTTTTTTTTTTTTGCGGTACCAGGGATTGAACCCAGGGGGCGTTCTACCTCCGAGCTCCACCCCCGGCCCTATTTTTTATACTTTTTTTTTCTTTTTTGCGGTACCAGGGATTGAACCCAGGGGCGTTCTACCTCCGCGCTACACCCCCGGCCCTCTTTTTTATACTTTTATTTTGAAACTGGGTCTCACGAAGTTGCAGAGGGCCTCACTAAGTAGCTGAGGCTGGCCGCGAACTGGGTCCTCCGGTCTCTGCCTCCCAAGTACTGGGATTACAAGCGTGGGCCACCACACCGGCGCTAGAAATATTTCTTAAACAAGTGTATGAGCCAGGGTTCTCCAGAGGAACAGAACCAACAGAATATATATAAGAAGGGATTTATTAGATTGGCTTACAAGATCAGATGCTGAAGAGTCCCAGGATAACCTCCTGCAGGCCAGAGAGCTGGGGAAACCAGTAGCTGCTCAGTCCAAGAAGCTGGAGTCTCCACACAAGAGAGACCAATGATGCAGAGCCACTGAGACTGGAAGCCTGGAAGCCACCGGGAGCCTCCAAAGGCTGAAGGATCTGGGGTTGGCTCTCAACAGGTAATGGCAGCAGTAAGAAGCACACCCACAGAAGGGTCCAGCTCAGGCTTGCAAGTCTCTCCACCTCTTCCTTCCGTCTGGGTCCCCAGCCTGTTGCATGGGGCTGCCCACATTCAGGGCAGGTCTTCCCACTTAGTTCACTGACCCACACACCAATCCTCTCTGGAAACACCCTCCCAGACACATGCAGAGTGTGTTTGCCAGTTTTCTAGGGGCTCTCAATCCAGTCAAGTTGACAGCCAAGATCAACCATCACAGTTACATAAAAGTACTAATCATGAAGGGGAAAACTTTAATAAATTACATTAAAATTAAGAATTTCTATACAATACCAAAAAGAGAATGAAAAGACAAACCATGAAAAGAACATAACAAGAAAACTAGAATCCAGAATATGTAAAGAACCCCTGCAAATTAAAGAAGAAAAACAAAAGATCATCTAATTTTTAAAAACTGACTTTAAAAAGACTTACTCAGACACTTCACAAAAAAACAGGAGTTAATGAACACATGAAAAGATGTTCAACTCATTAAAAAGCCTGATAATACCTATTGAATTGAAACTCATCATTATATGGTGACTTGTAATAAAGTTTTGTAAATTTTTGTCTCTAGTAATGCTTTTTCTTCTTTTCTAACCCAGGGGCCTTCTACCTCCAAGCTATACCCCTAGTACTTTTTATTTTTTATTTTGAAACAGGGTCTTGCTAAGTTGCTTGAGAATGATCTTGAACCTCCTGTCTCAGTCTCCCAAGTACTGGGATTACACCTAGTGATACTTTTTTATAGCATTTATTTATTTACTTATTCATTCATTCATTTTGGTGATACTGGGGATTGAACCCAGGGGCATTCTACCTCCTAGGTACACCCCCAGCCCTTTTTATTTTTTATCTTGAAACAAGGTCTAAATTGCTGAGGCTAGCCTTGAACCTACGACTCTCCTGTCTCAGCCTCCCAGGTACTGGGATTACAGGCATGTGCCACTCTGCCTAGCCCCAACATTCTGCAGTTTCAAACAATATTCCTAAAAATGGAATTTCTTTTAATTTGTTTGAGATTTATCGGGAATCCTGAATTCTAGGATTTGCCTTTAATCTGGTCTGGAAATTTCTCTAAAATGTCCAGAAGCCTTGACTTTCAGCTTCTCATTTTCTATTAGCAAACGCTGCATTCTGGATTTTCTTCAGACCTAGCTTTCAGTTCACAAATTCTCTCTTCAACTGGTTCTATCCATTCTAATTTCAATATTGCATGTAATTTTTAGTTCTTCCTGAAATCTGCCTTATGATTCTTTTTTATGCTTTTGTCATATATTAGATTCCTCCTATTGCTTCTGATAGTTAAAATTTGGTAGTCTGCAATTTGACTCTGCCATTTGTCATTTCTTCCTTCACATAAATGACACATATGAATTTGGATTTTGGGCTTATGTTTCTTGGAATAATACTTGTGGGAATGCTCTGAGGCTTGTGTCTAAAGTACATTCCTCCAGAAAGGATTTAGGTCAGCTTTTGTTAGATGCCTGTGGGCACTATCAACTCGAAATCGTTGTAAAATAAATTGGGACTTTTCAGAACATTACAGGTAGGGCGAACTTCTACATTAAACCTGCATGGGAGTCAGCTACAGCAAGGAATTCTCATAGGAGACTTTTCTCCCACCCACCCAACACCGAGGCCTGTCTTGCCCCTTACCATGCGCATCTCAGATGTGTCTTAATTCTGGTTTACCTTGACGAGTTTTATGTTCTGCTTTGCTCAGCCTTCTCCTTTCTCCAGCTTGTCTTTGTGTCCTGTCGCCTACTTGCTGATCTGGTCCACCAGAGACTAGCAGATGCTCCCCTCACACGGGTAGCCATCAGTTTCAGTGCTTGTTACTTCTCTAGTGTTTTCTTGCTTGCTTCTGAGAATTCCTTTCTTGACATCACCTGTGTTAGTAGAGATCCCCCCTCCCGTTTTTATCCAGCATTCAGTTTTCTGAGCTAGGAAGTTGCTCAGGTTACGTAGTCTACCACATAGCTAGGCATTACTGCTTCCACTTTTGTCACATTAGGCCCTCAGTTTATGCACAAACACGGGTAAAGTAAGGAGGTGTGTCCACCTTGCTAAAAAGGAGAGGAGATGCTAAGAATCACAATCACCTGGTGCTGGGTGATGGTAAGCACCACAAAATGGGTAATGAAAGAGAAAATGTATATACAATGTACATATTTATATGTATATACATGTATGTATGTATATGAACTATGCACACTTGAATAATGGGGGCCTTAATAGAAATGCGTAATTCCCTTCCCTTATAGTGTGTGTACATCTTTTCCCCTCTCCTCTCTTCCAATTACTCCATCTAACATTATATAAGACTTTCATATCAAGAGATATGTGAGCAAAGTATATTAAAGAAGTGAGAGTGAGAGTGAGACTGTGACCAAGCACGGGGAATAAACGTCATGCACAGATGGACGGTGTGTTTTGAGAAACTTCTTCACCTCTTCTTGAGAAGAGGTGGGTATGTCTTCAACAGGGACAGTTGCTGCATATCAAGCAGAATTATGTTCTTTTGTTCTTCTTTGGAAATTTAAACCTGGCTATAAGGGTGAGTGTAGATGCGGCTATAAGGGTGAGTGTAGATGCCATATAGTGCAAAGGGTGAACTGTGCTCAACAGTATCTGCAGAAGGTCCTTCACTATCCTTACCCTCCTACCAGATACACATCCACAGAGATCCAATTAGATTTCACCAGGAGGTAGAGAGAGAAATAAGTATTATCCAGGGGCAATTGCTGCCAGGCTAATGGGTATCAGACAGCTAATGTAGGATTTGCCAAAGGTTTCCAGGCATCTTTCTGAAAACCACTCACCCTGGTGCTGCAGGCAGCTGAGATCACCCACGGCAGGTAGCTCCCTGTAGTTCCTATAGCTGCAGATTTCATAGTGGCCTCCCTGATCTGCATTTCCTCAGGCTAATGACTGTGTAAACCCAATTTGCCATATTAAGTCTTTTCCTACTGGAAATTCCAACAGTGATTTCTGATTTCTTGAACAAACTCTTAGCAGGTAAAGGTGCTAGAAGAAAAAAATAAGTAAAAATGCTATTTACAGCATAATTTAGGTCAGCGAGTATTCTTTTAAGTAACTACTACAGCAAATTCTCTGTGCTTAGGCACTGAGAAATGTGCTTTTTAAGCAGAATCCATTTTCCTGCAGGTACTTCTCGTATGACCAGTGTATACAGTGTACCCAGTACACTAGCAGCACAAGGTAAGAGAATGGCAAAGCAAGAGTTGCCTGTTAAATTCTGTGAGGGGATTTTCCATTTAAATAATGGTCCAAGTTTTGTGGCATCTTATTTGGGCACAAGCCAAGTCATGATTAGGTTCTTTAATTTTAAAATTAGAAACCATCCTTATTTCCTTACAGGATGATTGTTAACATTTTCAGAACTTCCCTTATCTTATTTCAGCATATTAAGCCCAAAGGAGTTGAGAGCTGTTAACTTAGGAACAGCGCACTGCTGGGAAGGTCATGTTTTGGTGACCAACATGTCTCCACGTCACCTAGCTTGTCTCTGTCCTGAGGAACCTGCACTTTCCTTCATTCTTGTGTCCTGTTCCATGAAGAACCAGCAAAGTACAAACCAATTTACATAAATCTGCCCCTGCTGAGATAATAAAGTGTTTAAGTTCCTAATGTGTGCCAGCAAAGTCCATTCTGAATTCAGAGACCAGCATGCTTTCCCACTTCGCTTAAAGCACCAAAAAAAGACTACATATATAAATAAGTTTCAAATTTAATTTGTTGGCTTTTTTAAAAAAAATCCTTTAAACTTTAATAACTATACATGGGTCAAAGTTAACAAGAACAAAAGATGGAGGAAATCCTACAACAATTTTCCACAGTCTGGGTTTCTACATAGCAGCAGTTAAAGTAAATTAATAAAAAAAAATCAATATTGGAAAAAATAATGGGTTTACAATTTACTCAAGGGATAAAAATTAAGAAAAAAAGATAAAATTCAAAGAAAATATGCCTAATACTTCAAACAATTCTACTTATGAAATATAATAGGATAAAATAGCCCCCATAAATCAAACTGGCTAGACACATTCAAGTGTAACAGAAAGAAACCCAAATGTAATGCTACTTTATTTCTCTTGCCTAGAAACTAGGCCTTTATTGTCTCAAGTATTTTCTGTCCCATTAAGGGCATCACCTGAAGACAATGGAGCAAGCTTTCTAATGTGTTCATCTCACACTGACCTCGCCAAAGTAAAACACCTGTGACTGATCCACCATGGAACAAGGACAACAATGTCACCTGAAAGGGAGAGACTGGCAGAAACAAACCACAGTGATACTGACACATCTAGGCTTTTGTGGCCTGGATGTTGTATGACAATCTAGAATTCATGGCTATCAACCTTTGGGTATCACAAATTAAGAATGTATAATTTGAGCCGGGTGTGGTGGCGCACGCTTGTAATCCCAGTACTTGGGAGGCTGAGACCAGAGGATTTGGGTTCACGGCCAGCCTCAGCTACTTACTGAGGCCCTCCACGACTTAGTGAGACTCTGTTTCAAAATAATAAAGAATAAAAAAAAGAAGAATGTATAAGTTGAACTAAGGGTTTAGTTACTTCACAATACCATTTGTCCGTCAGATATAATAAGTCTGAAATTCTCAATGAGTATTATACTACATGCTTTGGGAATCTGGCAATTTTCCTCCCATGACCTCACTATATTTATCTCCATTTCAAGACATACAAAGCTGAGTGACACAGATAAAAATCAACTCCTAAAGATCCCAAGGATATACAACAGCTATTAAGTTTTTTACATGCTTACAAGTTCCATGATATGTTATACTTGGTACCTCTGGTTTTTGAATTATTGGATGCTTCTAAGTTCCTTTGTAAACAGCATAAATTAACATATGGAAATACCACTTGTCTTTATCCTAAGAAGTGTAAAGTCTTCTTAATTTTATATGGACATATAGAGAGGAAGATGATACATGAACGGGAAGAAAATATAATTCTATCCAGAGGGCATTTCTCTAATTGTTTAAAAGCTCCATTTTGTATTCCATGTTTTCAATTAAATACCCATACTTTATGCTCAAAACCTCCTGGAATATAAAAAGGGAAACATGGCTACTTGGCTCCATTCTCTATGAGAAAATACATAGGTGAACCTTGGAATTTGAGTCAAGGAATCATATTGCAAATGTATCTTTCAATCTTGGAAATCATGTTGTACACATGCTCACCAAAAAGAGAAGGATGATTCATCTTATTACATATATACCACCTGGGAAGGAGTCCACTGATTATATCACTCATAACCTGGTAATTTCTCTGTGTATTACAAGATTAATTTATGTTTCAGGATGCTTATTAAGTTAATAATGTTCCTACATCACCTAAGAAAATGAAAGAAACATATTTACTTTCAGATTAATGAAAGAAACTTAATATTTACTTCTTACTTTCATCCAAAAAAGCTAAGTGAAAAGCAGCCTCTTAATTTTTAGGGAAATTCTTTATTGGCCTTTAATAAGCTCAGTAAATATTGACAGTCAACTGAAGAGAATTTAAAGAAAGCTGTTCACTAGAAAAAAACCTGACTTTATGTCAACAGTGTAGCACAAGGAAAAAATGATCCACACTGGTGAGGCAGCCTTAGGCTTTGTTTCAAAGGGAGAGGGAGAGGAGGGGGAAGAGGGTCCAGAAACCAGGGGTAGGCCAAACAGCACATCTATTCATTTAAACCACCCCGGCCTAACAGTCTCCTGCAAAGCTTACAAGTACTACAAGCGCTAGGCAAAGCGTCTAGCTGTTTATAAAAGGATTCTGTAAAGGGAATCTTTCTTCTAAAACTAACAGATTGCCAGGTACTACAGGAACTTTAGATTGTCTTGCCACTCATTTAGATTATATTTCTTTTGCAACTTAATTCACTTTAAATTTTTTATTACTGCATACCCTAGAATTTGCTACAAACAACAGGTTTCTGCAAAAATAAATTTTAAGTGATTTGACAAAGTATACTATTCATGGGGTGTGATATCAGAAAGCCTTTATCTAATGATCCTTTCTAAAACAATTGGGAAATTGGGGTAGAGACACGTGGCTTTTAATAATATTTATGCAATCACTTATTTTTAAAAGCAACAGTGATGAATAAACTTTTAGCATCAGAAATGTTTACTAAATGTTTACTAAAAACTGAAGTAAAATATTGGTACAGTACAATTTTTAAAGCAACTACATACATGAATACACTTCAAATGTTGGCAAATTGCTTCAAAATGAAATTATCAGCAAGTTTTTGGTAATTTATTCACAGTTCCGGCTTAAGAGTCACTGGACTTCACAAGACATGAGGACAAAATGACCAACTGGCTCAGGAAACTAAACATTCACTTCAAAGAACACAAAATCAAAACAAAGCCAGGACGGTTCTACCCCACCCCCCACCCCCCAGCCATGAGAAGTATAATTTAAACAAATACCAAAAGTTTTATTTAAACAAAAAAACATTCAACTACAGAACATTCAGAAAGCTAACAGGATCATTTCTATATTCATTCTGAAAACTAGTACAGAAAGCAAGGTAATTCGAGAATTTCCAAAGATGTCCTCATTAGCCATTACTTACAGTATATTATATAATATTTCCACATGAAGCTATTATAGACTTACAAGTTAATATGGCATAACTTAGTCTTGCTAGTTACCTATGATTTTAATTTTAACCCTGGATATTACTGGTTTGAAGCTAATACGATCAGTCTTGCTGGTGTCACTGTCTTAGATTTGAAGATATATTTAAATTCATCAAACTAGGAAGATACTGAAATATTAACAATCTTTAAGTATGGTGGGGAAAAACAGATTTAAGTGTTAAAAATTCTAAGCTTGAGATTATAAAAGACAAAGTAATCTAAAGTCTGTTTCCATGGGTAAAACACTGCCTTATGGTATTCTTATACACAAAATTTACTAAATATGTGGATACCATAAACAAAGTATCTTTAGCATCCCTTCAATTTCTTTGGCCTTCACAAATTCAATGTGAACTATGAATTCCTTTTCAATGACATTGTGCTTTTTTTAGAAAAATCACTTAAGTTGTAGCCTATGCTAAATAGGTAACATTAGCCTTTCTCTGTTATTGCTATAGAATATCCTAATTGTAAAAGATAGGATAAAAAGCTGACCCCCAAAGAACTTAAAATATGTTTGCTAAAGCAAACACTTGAGCTGGTTTTCCTTCTTTGAAGAGTAAGAGAAATGCATGTCAGAAGAGTATTACCAAGGAGCCAAAAGCTGGCTCCTTTCCTCCCACTCTCAGCTCACTCAGGAAGAGACCTGGATTTAAAAGAAGACAGTATCAGTCTGGGAATGTAGCTCAGTGGTAGAGTACTGGCCTGGCATGAGCAAGGTCCTGGGATCCACCCCCAGCATCAGAGAAAATAAAACAAGACAGTATCATCTCAGAATCAACCTAACGGACCTTCTACGAGAGAAAAACATGTACAGATGGGCTGTTGGTTGAGAGAGCTAATACATCACCCAGTGTCAGTTTCCTTTGAGAAGCAGGAATTATTATGGTTATTTTTATTATTTTTGATGATTATTTTCCACTTTTGCATATTAATGACTGCTGTTTCTTAGAGTACCATTGTTTATATCTTGGGATCACAGCTTACTCAGCAAACACAGTTCACTTCTTAGGAACACGGTATGTCCATTGTCTAAGTAAACAAATCTGCTCACAGCATTTAACATCTCAGGTCAACCTCATCGTTCCACTCTCTCACCCTGTGCTTTTCAATGAACCTAATCTTCACAAGATATGAGTCCACCTGGGGACAAAGAAGTCACTGCTTTAAAGAAAATGTGATTTTCGATGCCCAGCACAGTGACTTGCTTGTATTAACAAGTATGAATACTTAATGAGTTACAAAAAACTAAAAATAGTTAACATTAATTTTTCTCTTATCTTTATTCCTATGGCATAGGTGATTTAAAACAAAATCAGAAAAATTGACTCCAAAGTAAAAATCACTTACTGGTCCATGTGTTAGAAGCTACACATATCACCCTGCCTAAAAAGTTAGCCTCTTAGGATAAGGATATATGAATGAATTAAACTTTAGATGTACTACAACAAAGAATTTTTCATATAAAGAACTCCTTTTGTAAAATATCTTTTTCAAAAACAAAGATTTTTGTGTCCTATATTACCTCAGTTTTAAATGAGCATGCTCACTTATTTAGTGGCTTACCTCAATGCAATAGCTTTCTTGTTTAAATTAAGAATTAATTTATAAGCTGGGCATGGGCACACACCTTTTATTCCAGTACTTGAGAGGCTGAGACAGGAAGACTGAAGGTTTGAGGACAGCCTCAGCAACCTAGCAAGACCCTGTTTCCAAATAACAAAAAGGGCAGGGGGTGTAGCTTGGAGGTAGAATGCCCCTGGGCTCAATCCCCAGTACCACACACAAAAAATTTAATTTATAAAAGCATTTAAAAATCACTACATTAAACAAGGTAGAAAGCAAGAAAAGGGGAGAGGGAGGAGAAATCTTATTTGTTTAGAAAATACCACTCTGTTCTCAATTTTGGTTTTTGATACCAGTTTAGAACTTACCATAGCTTGGAGTTTGTGTGTAGAGGGGGAGACTGGATAACCAAACATAGCCAGACTGGAGGAGTAAGTTCTGGCATTCTATTACACAGAAGGGTGATACTAGTTAACAGTGCTAAATTGTATAATTCAAAATAGCTACAAGAGAGGATTCTTTTTTTGTTTTTGTTTTTGTTTTTTGCGGTATCAGGGATTGAACGCAGAGGCGTTCTACCTCCGCGCTATGCCCCCGGCCCTATTTTTTATGCTTTATTTTGAAACTGGGTCTCACGAGGTTGTGGAGGGCCTCACTAAGGAGAGAGAGAGAGAGAGCTGAGGCTGGCCGTGAACCCGGATCCTCCAGCCTCCGCCTCCCAAAGTACTGGGATTACAAGCGTGCACCACCACGCCCGGCTTTACAAGAGAGGATTCTGAATGTTCTCCTCAGGAAGAAATGATAAATGTTTGAGATGATAGGTAACCTAAGTAGACTGAGTTGATTATCTCACAATGTATAAATGTACCAAAACATCACACTGTACCTCATAACAATGAACAGTAATTATCTGTCAATAAAGTAATTTAAAAAATACAATACAGGAGTAGGGGTGTGGCTCAGTGGTAGAGTGCTTGCCTAGCATGTGTGAAGCCCTGGGTTCAATCCCTAGTACGGAAAAAGAAGGGAAGGGAAGGGAAGAGGAGGGGAGGGGAGGGGAGGGGAGGGGAGAACACATACTAAAACTAGCAGGCTTACACAAAATAATCTTAGAAACAAAGTAGATAAATATATCTATAGTAGCTAAAAGAAGAGGAGGTGGAGGAGGAGGATATGTAAAAACAATCAGGTACCTAGTCTCCATCAATGAATCCTTCTAAGTTACCTCAAAATATGCCACTTCTTTTTTTTTTTTTTTGGCAGTACCGGGGATTGAACCCAGGGGCATTCTACCTCCGGGCTACACCCCCAGCCCTATTTTTTATTCTTTATTTTGAAACAGGGTCTCACGAAGTTGCAGAGGGCCTCACTAAGTAGCTGAGGCTGGCCACGAACCCGGATCCTCCGGTCTCAGCCTCCCAAGTACTAGGATTACAAGTGTGCACCACCACACCCAGCTGCCACTTCTTTCTTGAACCCTCATACACAAGCAAAATTCTACGCTTCTCTTGTAGCAATAACAACTATCAGAAAATCTTAACCTCTTCAAGACGTTCAGACAAAGAAAGACTGAGCTTACTAATAATTGTGCTAAATATTTCACCTTCACAATTTAAAAGTGAAAACTTTTGAAAGAAAAGAACTTAACCAAAATGTAAACACACTCTCCCACAGCCCAAGATCTGGCCTGAAAAGCTCTGTGAAGAAATTATTATTCACATTTTTGGGGTAGCTAACTAAAACTCTATTTTACATATTTTAATCCAAATTGTCAACTTGATTTCTGACACTAGTCAGCTGAAGGCACCTCATACCATTTTACTTATATTGTCTTCATTCCTAAATAAATTTCTGGGGTACAGCACAGAAAATAGAGATGAAAACCGTATAAGAACGAATTCTAAATTTAATGCCATTTTTTTTTTTTTTTGGCGGTACTGGGGAT